>JAWQEG010004919.1:0-22500 GCA_033782935.1 Petrolisthes cinctipes
CTGTAATAATTTTTTTAACAAAATTTCGTGGGATATGGTGTCGAAAGCTTTACTTAAATCACAGAACACTGTTATTTGACTACATTTACTGTCTAGCGTATCATAAATGTTTTGGCAAAGATGGTGAATTGCGAGATCAGACGAATACCCAGGCCTAAAATCATACTGACAGTCTGTCAAAAGAGAAAACTTTGAAAAGTAGTCAGTTATCTAACAAAATATTTTTTCTATAATCTTACTGAGACTGGGGAGGATGGATACAGGTCTATAATTAGTGTGTATATATTTTTCACCCTTTTTAAAAATTGGTACAACCCTGGCTATTTCCAGTTGTTTTGGGAAGTAACCTTCTTTGAAACATGTATTTATTAGGAATTTTAGAAAAGACGACATTTCCTTGCTACATTCTTTGATTATATTTATGTGGATATCATCACATCCAGGAGAAGTGCTTTTAAGATTTTTTACGACGTCTAAAATTTCTTGTTCTGACGTTGGTTTGAGGTAAAATGAGAATGGAACAGGTTCGGGTAAAAATGACTCGAAAGGGACCCCCGCTGGTCCGATGTCTGAGGCTAGTTTGAGCCCAATACTACTGAAATAATCATTGAACTTCTCTGCGATATCTTTGTTGTTTGACACAGTTTCATTTAAGAAATTTATGGAGGACGGTAAGTTAGACTTAGTTTTACCCATTAATTGATTTAGTGTTACCCATGTCTTCTTCACATCACCTGACTCTTGACTTAACTTTGACTTGAAGTAATTTTCTTAGCTGTACGAATAACTGTGGTTAACGTGTTTCTATATTTCCTAAAGATTTTACCGTATGTTAATGGCCATCGTGCATATAATTTATACCAGGTGTTATATATGGTTTTCCAAGGTGCTTCTTTTTAACTGGAAATTACTTTACAGGAAAGTGGGCATCATACAGATTTTTAAATTTTCTGATGTATGAATTAAAGATATTTTCAGCTCCCTCTGTATTGGTCAGTTCTAAATCCCATTTATAGTTTTTTAAATCTTCTCTAAAATTACATATGTTATCACTGTTATAGATTCTTTTAGTTATATAAATATGATCTGTATTGTTTTGAGTAGAGACGGAAAATAAACTCCATACAGGAAAATGATCACTTAAAGTTATGTACATAATGCCACTTCTAATATAATTATTTATGTTATTTGTCCAAATGTGATCAATCAACGTTGCAGACCTGCTGGTAACTCTGGTTGGTTTTGTAATCGCTTGGAAATAATTATACGAGTGAAATAAGTTGGTGTATTTCATAATGTTATCATTCACATTTAGTAAATTTATGTTATAGTCCCCCATTAAATAACAATTTAATTTAAATTTGGAGAGAGAGAGAGAGAGAGAGAGAGAGAGAGAGAGAGAGAGAGAGAGAGAGAGAGGAGAGAGAGAGAGAGAGTAGTAGCAGGTTGTAGTGGGAAGAGAGAGAGAGAGAGAGAGAGAGAGAGAGAGAGAGAGAGAGAGAGGAGAGAGAGAAGAGAGAGGAGAGAGAGAGAGAGAGAGAGAGAGAGAGTAGTAGCAGGTTGTAGTGGATGAGAGAGAGAGAGAGAGAGAGAGAGATGAGAGAGAGAGAGAGAGAGAGAGAGAGAGAGAGAGATGAAATAGTTAGGTGAGTCACAAGTGAGTAAAGGAAGGAGTTCAAGGCGAGGGACAAACGTCAGAGATGGCTATCACCCTATCTACATCCTCTTATAGAAAATTTATGTATGTAGGTATGTACAGCCACAATCAAAAATATCCACAGACACTTTCCCTTCCATCGTAGTAAATATCTTGGTAATAAAGAACAACACGTGTATGATATTGCAGCACCTCATAATAATAATAATAATAATAATTGAGGGGGTTGAGTTGACGTAAGGTGTTGTTGTTGTATGATTATATTTTGATATGATACTGATTTATTGGCACGATGGAAGGAAAGTGTTGGTGGATATTTGATTGTGGCTGTATCTTGCTGTACTCACTATTGTCCACAAACACCACCATACCACATCCTTTTATATTCCTACCTTCCCACAACCAACCCAACCAGCCAGCTACCCTCTCCCTTTTCAACTGTTCTATTTCCTTCGTGTTTCTTGTCCATCTCTCTATCACTTTTCTCCTACTCACTCCCTTTTCAACTGTCCCTCCTTTCCTTCTATTTCCTTTGTGTTTCTTGTCCCTTCTCTCTATCACTTGTCCCTGTCCCTCCTTTCACTTCTATTTCATTCGTTTTTCTTGTTCCACCTTTACCACCTTCTCCCTGTCCCTCCTTTCCTTCTATTTCATTCGTTTTCTTGTTCCACCTTTATCACTTTCTCCCTGTCCCTCCCTTTCCTTCTGTTTTTCTTCATTCTTCTTGTCCCTCCTATCTATCACTTTCTCCCTGTCCCTCCTTTCCTTCTATTTCATTCGTGTTTTTTGTCCTTCCTATCTATCACCTTCTCCCTGTCCATCTTTTCTTCCTATTTCCTTCCTGCTTGCTGTCTCACCTCTCTATCACCTTTTTCTGGCGCTATATGACCTCGCTGTTGCGGCGCCTAATATCAATCAATCAATCAATCAATCAATCAATCACTTCCTTTTCAACTGTCCCTCCTTTCCTTCTATTTCCTTCGTGTTTCTTGTCCCTCCTTTATCACTTTCTCCCTGTCCCTCCTTTCCTTTTTATTCCTCCGGTTAAACCAAGAAATATAATAATAATAATAATAATAATAATAATAATAATAATAATAATAATAATAATAATAATAACAATAATAATAATAATAATAATTCTTTTCTTACCATCTATACACGTACACCCGAGCTCCTAAATTCCTAAATTTGAGCTGATAACATTTATTTGGTGAGGAATCAGAGTAGGTGGAACATAGTAGAGGGACATGATACAATCTTACACCTACAATGACACCTTCCTCACACAGTGTTACCAGCTCAGATGACAAACATTTGGGGACGTGGTCGCGAATTTACGAGCTCGAGTGTACAACCACAATCAAATATCCATCTACAATTTCCTTCCATCGTAGTAAATATCTTGGTAATAAAGGACAACACGTGTATGATTTTGCAGCACATAATAATAATAATAATAATTGAGGGGGTTGAGTTGACGTAAGGTGTTGTTGTATGATTATATTTTGATATGATACTGATTTATTTGCACGATGGATGGAAAGTTTTGGTGGATATTTAATTGTGGCTGTACCTACCACGAGACTCCACTGTGTAAAGTTATCCCAAATAGAATACAGATTTCGTCTTTAATGTTTTTGTTTTATAAATTAAGTTGGACTAATATTTTATTACTATATACGAAACTTATCATTGAAGCAGAGATGAGCTGCGACGGTATATAATAATAATGATAATATTTCTTGCAAATCTAACCTAACCTAACCTAACTTATCCTAACTTAACCTACATTAACTTAACCTATACTAATCCACCTTAACCTTACCTAACTTAACCTAACCAAACTTATCCTAACCTAACCAAACCTATCCTATCTTAACCTAACCAAACCATACCCAACCCAATCCTAACCTAACCAAACCAACCAAACCCATCTTATCCAAACAAAACCCAACCTGACCTAACCCATCCTAACCAATTTATCCCATCTTATCCTGACCAAACTTAACCCAACCAAACCAAACCAAACCCAACCCAACCTAACTTAACTTAACCCAACCAAACCTAACCAAACCAGACCCAACCCAATCTATCCTATCCTATCTTAACCTAACCCAACCCAACCCAACTCAACCTAACCTAACTTAACCCAACCTAACCAAACCTAACCTAACTTTACCTATCCATACCTAACCCAACCCAACCCAACCTATCCTATCTTAACAAAACAAAACCCAACTCAACCTAACCTAATTTAAACCAAACCAAACCTAACCTAACCCAACCAAACCCAACTCAACCGAACCAAACCCAACTCAACCGAACCAAACCAAACCAAACCAACCCATCCCAACCTAACCTAACCAAACTTATCCTATCTTAACCTAACCAAACTTAACCTAACCTATCCAAACCTAACATAACCTACACTAACCAAACCTATCTTAACCCAACCCAACCCAAATAATCCTATCTTAACAAAACCTAAACTAACCCAACCTAACCCATCCTAATCTAACCTAACCAAACCCTTCTTATATTATCCTAACCTAACTTAACTTATCCTATCTAATCCTAACCTAACCTATCCTATCTTAACCTAACCTATCCTATCTTAACCTAACCAAACTTAACCTAACCTAACTTACTATATTTGCAGGAGGTTCCAGCCTTCATTGTGACCAGTTCATCACCAACCAGGAGTTTTACATACATTCCCCCGGCTACCCTGAAAACTACCCACCTAAGTAAGTCGAATTATTTTCCCAGCCCCCTATGTCTCTGTTCACCAAGCAGTAAGTAGGTACAGCCACAATCAAGTATCCACCGACACTTTCCTTCCATCATGCAAGTAAATCAGTATCATATCAAACTATAATCTTACAACAACACCTTACGTCAACTCAACCCCCTCAATTATTATTATTATGAGGTGCTGCAAAATCATACACGTGTTGTTCATATCAAAATATAATCATACAACAACAACACCTTACGTCAACTCAACCCCCTCAATTATTATTATTATGAGGTGCTGCAAAATCATATACGTGTTGTTCATATCAAAATATAATCATACAACAACACCTCAATTATTATTATTATGAGGTGCTGCAAAATCATACACGTGGTTTTTTTTTTATTACCAAGATATTTACTACGATGGAAGGAAAGTGTCGGTGGATATTTGATTGTACCTGTACCCGGCTGTAAGAGCGAGAATAGCAACCTTGTAGGCTGGGGAAGATGTGTTGATGTAACAAGACTTGACTGCCTTAATGACCAAGAGCATGAGTCCATAAGCATAAAGCCATATATCTTCTTTTGGCCACGTAAATGTCATACGAGAATGGTAGTGGTGATGGTGGTGGTGATGGTAGTAGTGGTGGTGGTGATGGTAGTGGTGGTGGTGGTGGTGGTGGTGATGGTAGTAGTGGTGGTGGTGATAGTGGTGGTGATGGTAGTGGTGGTGGTGGTGGTGGTAGTGGTGGTGGTGATATTAGTGTGATATTATTGAAAGAATTACCGTTTTGTAGCAGTGTTGCCAGATCCGGCTAGGTCCCAGTATTTTGCCCCGGTCATTTCCTGTACTTTACCATGGTTATTTCCCGGTAGTTTGCCCAGGTTAGGTCCCGGAAGTCTGCTGTGGTCTAGGTTGGGTAAGGTCAGGAGGAAATGCCATAGAAGAAAATAGTCTTAGAATGATCTAAATAAGTGGGTAATGAAGGTAGAAAAAACGTACACAATAACGGTAATTCTTTCAATATTTATCCAATAATTAATAACAACGATATTCAGTGAAACCTTGAGTTATAAATATATGTAGTATTTAACAACATACCTTTTATTGCGACAACTGCATGGGCCTTCAAATAGGATAAACAACCAAGCAGCAATGAGTCTTGTAACAAAACACTGTCAATCACTCCGGCATGTACAGATTACTACTATATTACCGTGGAAGTAATTGATTGATTGATTGATTGATATTAGGCGCCGCAACAGCGAGGTCATATAGCCCCAGAAAAAGGTGATAGAGAGGTGAGACAGCAAGCAGGAAGGAAATAGAAAGAAAAGAGGGATAGTTGAAGAAATGAAGGCTAGTGGCTGGGGCCGAAGTGGCTGGGGCCGAAGGGGCGCCAAAACCCTTAAAGTATTGCCCACATCACTAATGCAGGCAATACCCTCCTACGGGGATATTACTGTGGAGAAACAGGAATAATTATGTCCTCTGCACCTTGAGGTTTGCCCAACAACTGTTTTTCACTGCACCACTACTGTCCCTCGTCAGTAGTCACCTAACCACACACAATATCAACGTCCATCACTTCAACGTGTACATGTTTCCACTATATTATCGAGGAGAAGAAGCAAGAATAATATGTCTTCTGTACCTTGAGGTCTGCCAATCACCTGTTTCTCACTGCATCACCACCACTACTGTCCCTAGTCAGTAGTCACCAAGCCACACACACACACAGTCCCAACTGGCCGAGCCTAAACTGTTTCTCACTGCACCACCACTCAGACCACTGTCCTTAGTCACCAAGCCACACACACCACACACACACACACACTATCCCATTGCTCCCAACTGGCCGAGCCTAAACTGTTTCTTACTGCACCACAACCACCACCACTGTCCCTACTCCCAAGTCACCAAGCCACAGACGCACCACACACACACACCCTCTCATTGCTCCCAACTGGCCGAGCCTAAACTGTTCTAGTCACCAAACCACACACACACTCCCAACTGGCCGAGCCTAAACCAAGTTCCACTGGTTTGTTATGGTGATAACTCGAATCTGTGAGGCACCACGAACCTTTACCCATCAATTACATACATACATATACTGTAGGTGTTTCAATTGATACACATTTTAAAAAACAACATTCAAGTGGATAGATTGATTGATTGATTGATATTAGGCGCCGCAACAGCGAGGTCATATAGTGCCAGAGAAAGGTGATAGAAAGGTGTGACAGCAAGCAGGAAGGAAATAAAATGAAAAGAGGGACAGGTGAAGAACTGACAGGGAGTGGCTGGGGCCGAAGGGGAGCCAAAACCCTTAAAGTGGTCAAGTGGATAGACGGGCCAGTATTCACAAAAGCAATGTTCACTCTTAACTTACAATTTTCTTAGTAAGCAAGCATTCATTCATGGCGAGGACCTATAGTACCCGACACTGCTTCGAAATCATAACAACAGCTCATACAAATAGAATAACAAAACCATTTAGTGCTTCGAAATCATTCACTGTTTCGAAATTACAACAACAGCTCATACAAATAGAATAACAAAACAAAACCATTCACTGCTTCGAAATCATAACAACAGCTCATACAAATAGAATAACCAAACCAATTAACTGCTTCGAAATGAACCTGAAACACCATGGTGAAGTCAGCATTGTAAACATAACAACAAGTCCAAACTCTAAGAAGATGTTTTTTAAATACCTGCCCTTCAAGTTTCCTTCGTTCACACACAACATATTCATAAATATATAATTCTAGGCACAGGCAAAGCGATAGTGGTGATGGTGGTGGTGTGTGTGTGGGGGGGGGGGGGAGGGGGATTCATATTGGAGTTGTGGGGGGGTAGGGGGTGATAGTAGTGGTGGTGGGGTTCATATTGGAGTTGGGTTGGGGAGGGGGTCATATTGTTGGGGGTGGTGGTAGTGGTGATGGTGGAGGGGGGGTCATATTGGGGGTGGTAGTGGTGGTGGTAGGAGAGGGGGGGTTCATATTGAAGTTGGTGGGGGTCATATTGGGGGTGGTGGTAGTGATGGTGATTGTGATGGTGGGGGGGAGGGTCCTATTGGTGGTGATGGTGGTGAAGGTGTGGGGGGATGGGGTAATTTTGGCGGTGGTTGTGGTTTATCCATCTTTCCCCATTACTACTACTACTACTACGACTTATTCTCCTTCAAACGCAATGTGTCTAGGCATCTCGAACTGAAGAGGACATGATTTTGAACCACTCTCATTCTTATTTTTTATTATTATTATTTTTTAAGAACCCTGTGATCGTAAAGAACAACACATGTATGATTTTGCAGCACCTCATAATAATTGAGGGGGTCGAGTTGCCGTAAGGTGTTGTTGTCTGATTATATTTTGATATGATACTGATTTATTTGCACGATGGAAGGAAAGTGTCGGTGGTTATTTGATTGTGGATGTACTTTTTTTTTTTTTTAAGGACCCTGTGATCGTGTATGAGAATTGGAGGCTTCTGATTCCTCCTCACCATGCCACGAAACAAGGTCCTTTTTTTCTGGCTACATCACAGAGTCGCTTTATAAAGAAAAGAAAGAAATTTAAAGACAGGCAAGAGAGAAATGTAAAAAATGGTTATGTATGTACAGCCACAATCAAATATCCACACACACTTTCCTTTCCATGGTAGTAAATATCCACACACACTTTCTTTCCATGGTAGTAAATATCCACACACACATTCCTTCCATGGTAGTGAATATCCACACCCACACTTTCCTTCCATGGTAGCGAATATCCACACCCACACTTTCCTTCCATGGTAGTAAATATCCACTCACACTTTCTTTCCATGGTAGTAAATATCCACCAATACTTTCCTTCCATTGTAGTAAATATCCACCAACACTTTCCTTCCATCGTAGTAAATATCTTGGTAATAAAAAAACAACACGTGTATAATTTTGCAGCATTTCATAATAATAATAATTGAAGGGGTTGAGTTGACGTAAGGTGTTGTTGTATGATTATATTTTGATATGATACTGATTTATTTACACGATGGAAGGAAAGTGTTGGTGGATAATTAATTGTGGCTGTAACAGTACTGTAATATAAGAGGAAGAGAGAGATCATAACAATTATCATTACAGTATCGCCAATTAGAAGGTAATATTATGCTTCCGCTAAAGATGTCGCCTGTTTTGATAATGTCACAACAACAACAACAACAACAACAACAACACAACGGTAACTGACGAGAAAGTTGATATTAAGTTATTATTACATGTACAGTTGGATGCAGGAATTCGTGGTACAGCCCAAGTGGAAAATATACACTCGAGCTCGTAAATTCGCGACCACGTCCCAAATGTTTATGTCATCTGAGCTGGTAACACTGTGTGGGGAAGGTGTTATTGTAGGTGTAAGATTGTATCATGTCCCTCTACTATGTTCCACCTACTCTGATTCCTCACCAAATAAATGTTACCAGCTCAAATGGCATAAACAGCCACAATCAAATAACCACCGACACTTTCCTTAAATCGTAGTAAATATCTTGGTAATAAAGAACAACACGTGTATGAATTTGAAGCACCTCATAATAATAAAAATAATAATAATTGAGGGGGTTGAATTGACGTAAGGTGTTGTTGTATGATTATATTTTGATATGATACTGATTTATTTACACGATGGAAGGAAAGTGTTGGTGGTTATTTGATTGTGGCTGTACGTGGTTGCGATTTTACGAGCTCGGGTGTACACCACTGTAATATAAAAGAAAAAAGCCTCTACCTGAATTTAGATCGTCAGCGATATTTGGGCAATGCGGAAGTGGAGGTCATTGTACTGTACAGCCGTGTATATAAGTTTCAATACATATATGTATAACTCATACCAATTCTTGATTAATGTTTGTTTTCAAGTTCTGTTCTAACATGATGTGGTTAGTGTTTTGAATAGTTAGTGTGTGTGTGTGTGTGTTATTGTTTTGAATAGTGAGTGAGTAGCAGTATGTGTGTGTGTGTGTGTGTGTGTGTGTTTGTTTGTTATTGTTTTGAATAGTGTGTGTGTGTGTGTGTGTGTGTGTTATTGTTTTGAATAGTGAGTGAGTTGGTGTGTGTGTGTGTTTGTTATTGTTTTGAATAGTGTGTGTGTGTGTGTGTGTGTTATTGTTATGAATAGTGAGTGAGTTGCTGCTTCCAATAAATTACAAGATGATACTGAAGGACCATGTGATCGTGTACGGGAATTGGAGGCTTCTGATTCCTCCTGACTATGCCACGAAACAAACTCATTCAATTTATGTGGTGTTTCGTGGCAATATATGAAGGACTCATTTACCTCCAATTTTCAGATTTAAGACCACTTTTAACCAATGCTTTATGTACTAATTCCTGAGGCCGACTGGACAGCCACAATCAAATATCCACCAACACTTTCCTTCCACCGTACAAATAAATCAGTATCATATCAAAATATAATCATACAACAACACCTTACGTCAACTCAACCCCCTCAATTATTATTATTATTATTATTATTATTATTATTATGAAGTGCTGCAAAATATATTCATACAAAAACACCTCATGTCAACTCAACCCCCTCAATTATTATTATTATTATTATTATTATTATTATTATTATTATTATGAAGTGCTGCAAAATATATTCATACAACAACACCTTACGTCAACTCAACCCCCTCAATTATTATTATTATTATTATTATTATTATTATTATTATGAAGTGCTGCAAAATATATTCATACAACAACACCTTATGTCAACTCAACCTATTCAATTATTAATATTATTATCATGAAGTGCTGCAAAATATATTCATACAACATCATACCTTACATCAACTCATCCCCCTCAATTTGTATTATGAGGTGCTGCAAAATCATACACGTGTTGTTCTTTATTACCAAGATATTTACTACGATGGAAGGAAAGTAAGTGTTGGTGGATATTTGATTGTGGCTGTACATACCACTCATTGTCGACTCATTAATTCGTCTTGGTCACTTAGGAAGGATGGTGGCAATGTTCACAGAAACTATTTGGTAATAAACTTCCTTCCGTCTGTCAGTGTGTGTTGTTCTTTTCTCGTCATGACTATGGGTTGATTCCACAGTGGTATTGGTTTGTTAGCTTCCCAACCAACCACACTTGTAAGGGTTCATTATTTTCCAAGGTACGATTCTACGGTGGTATTGGTTTGTTAGCTTCCCAACCAACTACACTTGTAAGGCTTCATTATTTTAGGGCTGATTCCACAGTGGTATTGGTTTGTTAGCTTCCCAACCAACCACACTTGTAGGGGTTCATTATTTTATGGTTGATTCCACAGTGGTATTGGTTTGTTAGCTTCCCAACCAACCACACTTGTAAGGGTTCATTATTTTATGGTTGATTCCACAGTGGTATTGGTTTGTTAGCTTCCCAACCAACCACACTTGTAAGGGTTCATTATTTTATGGTTGATTCCACAGTGGTATTGGTTTGTTAGCTTCCCAACCAAACACACTTGTAGGGGTTCATTATTTTAGGGTTGATTCCACAGTGGTATTGGTTTGTTAGCTTCCCAACCAACCACACTTGTAAAGCTTCATTATTTTAGGGTTGATTCCACAGTGGTATTGGTTTGTTAGCTTCCCAACCAACCACACTTGTAAGGGTTCATTATTTTAGGGTCGATTCCACAGTGGTATTAGTTTGTTAGCTTCCCAACCAACCACACTTGTAAGGGTTCATTATTTTAGGGTTGATTCCACAGTGGTATTGGTTTGTTAGCTTCCCAACCAACCACACTTGTAAGGCTTCATTATTTTCCAAAAGGTGAGTATCCACATTCACAAAATCTATCCAACAGTTAGATAATGATGATCACAGCATAGATTACTCACCAAATTCATTAAATCATTCTCCCATAAGTCATTTAATAATAATAATAATAATAATAATAATAATCACTGTATAGTTTACTCACCAAATTCACTAAATCATTCACCCATAAGTCATTTAATAATAATAATAATAATAATAATAATAATAACAATAACAATGATCACTATATAGTTTACTCACCAAATTCATTAAATAATTCACCCATAAGGCTTTTACAGGGCTAAGATTTTTTCGTTTGCGTTGTTACAAACCACTACCAACCACTGTGGAATCGACCCTCACTCTCTTTTAGACATTGCTCTTCTGAATTCTCTCACTGTGTGCTTCTGCCCCTCAGGAGAGCATGTAACACTCACTACACCACTTGAACTTAAATCTTTTCTGTCCAACTCCTTAATGCAAGAGTTAACTGGTACTCTCAGTCTTTCACACACACACACACACAAGATTTTAAACAGTACCGTAATCACAGTCTTTCACACACACACACACACACACACACACACACACACACACATTAATGAAAGAGGTAACCAGTACACACACACACACACACACACACTAATGCAAGAGTTAACTGGTACTCTCAATCTTTCTCACACACACACACACTAACAAAAATACAAGAGTTAACCAGTACACACACACACACACACACACACACACACACACACACAAATGCAAGAGTTAACCAGTACACACACACACACACACACACACACACACATTCCTTCATATACAACACAACTGGTCAACTCCTGAACTACTCTATCTCCATACGTCTTTTCCCCTTCACACCGATTGATGCACATTCAAACGAAATATTCCTAATAATCTCGAAGGAAAGTGGACATAATTTTAAGTCTTTGATTTTTACCATCTATACTGTACAGTCACGAGCACTAATAAGTATACAGGTGTGCTTCGAATACCTATAGAGACGGTAAATAAATGCACAATAAGATCTCCATTGGAATTAATAGTTCGTTGGTGAATTGGACTGTTCAAAACTTCAACCAAAGTTGTATACTTATTAGTGCTCGTGACTGTACAGCCACAATCAAATATCCACCAACACTTTCCTTCCATTGTAGTAAATATATTGGTAATAAAGAACAACACGTGTATGATTTTGCAGCACCTCATAGTAATAATTGAGGGGGTTTTGTTGACGTAAGGTGTTGTTGTATGATTATATTTTGATTTGATACTGATTTAATTGCACGATGGAAGGAAAGTGTCGGTGGTTATTTGATTGTGACCGTACATAACAAATAACTATCTTCCCCCAGCACCACCTGCCAGTATCAAATCTACCGACGACGTCCTGAAAACTGTGGGGTCGTGTTCACCATCCTGCGCCTCGACTTGGCCACACCACCCCACTACGACTCCACCATTAGGAACGACCTTTTTGGGAGGGGTGATGTAGGGGGAGTGCTGGGGGCCTCCTCTGGTGATTCCTGCCCTGGTGATAGTCTGGTCATTAACGGAGCGGCCTACTGTGGGAGGTACCGAAGAGGCAAGACAGGTGAGTGTACGAGAGAGAGAGAGAGAGAGAGAGAGAGAGAGAGAGAGAGAGAGAGAGAGAGAGAGAGAGAGAGAGAGAGAGAGAGAGAGAGAGAGAGAGAGACTGATAAATTATTGTCAATATATTCCCAGACACCTTCCATTCGACCCCCTTTACTAATTCAAAAGAACCTCTTTCTCTTCACCGCAAAGTTGCATCACACTTTCTCCTTTCTACCTACCAATATTACACCTTTACTTCTCCTCCTCCCCCCAGCCACCTTCACCTTCCCCTCTTCGCTACTGACGGTGGAGTTCAGGAGTGGTGAGGGTCACGGTGCATCTGGGTTCCTGCTACAAGGGAGACAAGTCAAGAGCTGTAGACAACCCAGGAATCTTGGTCTGCCCCTCATCTCATCTATACCATGTGACAAGTGAGTCAGTTAAGAACCCTGCTGTGATCGTGTATGAGAATTGGAGGAAGTGCACAGTGGTAGAGTCCGCGGCTGCAGTTTCTGTGGTCCAGCGTTCGGTCCTTGCTCGGGACACTTTAAAAATCTTTCACTGATGCCAGAGGTTACCATCCCTGTGAGCAGGAGTTGTGGGGTTTGAGTCGGCTGTCTGAGGTCTTCCCATTTATGCAGCCATAGCCGAAACTGACTCTGGTCTCATGTGGCTGGTGAGGTCTCTGGGCCACTCATCATCCTTGTGATGTGTGCTATAGTTGTGTTTCATACAGGCTAGTGTGTGCTTCACTTTGTCCCATTGACTGACACTCATTGGCAGCCTTTAACCTTTACCCTTCTAACTATGCCACGAAACAAGCTCCTTCCATACAGGTGGTGTTTCGTGGCAATGTCCGAAGGACTCATTTACCTCCAATTTTCTGACTACATCACACACAGGGTCCCTTAACCCAAACAAAGGTGAAAGAGGGACATGTATGTATGTACTCGTGTGGTATCTGTGTTACCCTACCTATTAAGAGGAGATTCTTTTGTTAGTTAATTGAAAAGATTGTGATTCTTCCAAACTATACCACCAAATAAATCTCCTATTTGTACCATAGTGGGCATCTGTTTTCTTGGCATAGTTAGGAGGAATTATTAGCCTTCCAATTTACCAACAAGAGAATCTCCCCTTTAACCAACAAGAGGCAGAATGATGGATACACCGAGATACATAGATAGATACATCCGTGCTTTTGTCTGCATGTAAAGACATCTGGAAAAATAATGTTCTCTAAATGAATGAATTAATTTAAGAGGAAGGGAGATGGTAATAACAATAAAATAATAAGAATTTGCCGAAATCCCTGGTGGTAGATTATAAGCCTGGAACAGTTGTAGTTAAGCAGAGATAAGGGGATAGACTCACTCACACACACATGCAATCCTTAAGGGGATAATTCACTTTTGTTACATTGGAGTGCCTTGATTCCTCCAAAGTATGCCAGGAAACAACAGGACCAAATGAACAAAAATAATGGTGTTTGTCCTGTTGCTTGGAATAGTTTGGAGGATTCAGTTGCTCCAGATTTACCCCTTAATTAAGTAAAGATAAGAGGATAGACTCACTCACTCACTCAACTCACACATGCAATCCTTAACTCACTTACTCACAGGAAGATCGAAAGTGAGAGTTTTCTGCTTCTGTCTCCTGGCCACCCTCACTCCTACCCACATAACCTGGAATGTCGTTACACCGTGGTTCGCAGCGGGGAGGACAGATGTGGGATGCAGCTTGTGATAGAAGGCTTTATGGTGGAAGACGGTAGTTGTATGTTTGACTATGTGGAGGTGCAAGGCCAGCGTCTATGTGGGACCATACCTCCTGGATTCACACGTAAGTATACTGTTCTTTGAGGGACCTATATATATACCCCCTGGATTCACACGTAAGTATATACTGTTTTTTGGAGTGGTAATTCACAATGTCGTGCAGAGCCGCATGCTGAAAAATACCCACTTTTTTTTTTAGACAGAAAGTATTTATTGTCTAAAAAAAGTGGGGTTTTCTCAGCATACTTTTCTTTGAGGAATCTATATACACCCTGGTTTCACACGTAAGTATATATACAGATCTTCCCATGTACAGCCACAATCAAATATCCACCGACACTTTCCTTCCATCTTGGTAATAAAGAACAACACGTGTATGATTTTGCAGCACCTCATAATAATAATTGAGGGGGTTGAGTTGACGTAAAATGTTGTAAGATTATATATGATATGATACTGATTTATTTGCAAGATGGAAGGAAAGTGTCGGTGGTTATTTGATTGTGGCTGTACAGTTCTATCCTTAAACAAGCTCTCACGTATCTTCACCAGCCAGGAACATCATTTGTAAAATTTTGCATTTTTCACCCCAGTCACCTCTGGATTTTCACCTTAATGGGTAATCTGTATCATGGCATAGTTTGGAGGAATCAGTAGCCCTCCAATTTATCAGGAGAGCACAGTACATATCCCCTTAATGGACCCTGTGATGTAGTCAGAAAATTGGAGGTAAATGAATCCTTCAAATATTGTCACCAAGCTCCACCTATATGGAAGGAGCGAGTTTCGTGGCATAGTCAGAAGGAATCAGAAGCCTCCAATTTTCATACACGATCACAGGGTCCTTAAAAGAAAGAGAATATATATAACCAATGGTATATAATTTATTTGATTCCAGGCTACTTCTTGTTTGAGGGGGAAGAGATGTACATACGCTTCCGTACAGATGAGTCCACGACAAGAACAGGCTTCAGGATCCGAGGGGAACAGATCTCATGTGATGCCGAACCTCCCATTCAGGCCCCACTCAACCAGAACATACCAGGCAGGATAGGCACCAATGATGACGACCATGTACTACCCTCACTGGCACAAGTCACCACCACCACCCTACGACCACAACCACGACCCCAGCTGACCTCTACCACACCAGCCACTGTCACCACCACAAGGTCTTTGTTCCCTGTGAGCGTCGCTGACCGGGTGATTCCCGGTAGCTTTACCAATCGGTCTTTCCCCGGCACCTTCAATTTCCAACCATTCCCAGGTAGTGGTGGTGGCTTCAATGTGGGACGCTTTCCCCCAGGAAGCTTCATCACCAATCGTACACTCCCTACCAGTCCTACCAACAGCACCGGTGATCTGGACATTGACTACATCCTTTCAGTCATCGGTCGACGGCCTCTACCGATAGACCAAGGTGGTGTTATCAAAGGCAGGGACGTATCGGGTGAAACTTTCTTCTCCAGTCTGGACCCTGGCCTCGTTACTGAAGCCAATACAGACACCGAGACGGAGAGCGCTGACCAAAATGTCCCCGGAGACCCCACCTTCAACCCCTTCACTGGCACCGGACTGCCCCCTACAATCCCCACCTTCCCACCTACCACCCTCTTCCCCACAAACACCAACACCTTTCCCCCCAACACCTTCCCCCCCACTACCTTCTTCCCCACCAACACCTTCCCCACCACCAACACCTTCCCCACCACCAACACCAACTTCCCCCCCACCACCATCTTCCCCAGTCCAGATGGAGGAGGTACCCGAGTTGAGTGTGACCAGCTGATAACAGACACCACGTTTGTCCTAAGCAGTCCTAACTATCCCAGCAACTACCCAGACAACGAAGACTGTGCCTATGTGGTGGGACGCTCCTCGCTGGACGTGTGTGGGGTAAATAAGTTACTGTATGTGTCTGTATGCAAGAAAGTTGTAGCGATGTGTGTGGGAGAAAGTGACTGTGATGTGTATGTGTATGTGTGTGTGTGAGAAAGTGACTGTAATGTGTATGTGTGTGTGTGTGTGTATGAAACAATGACAGTGATGTGTGGATGTGTGTGTGGGAAACAATGACAGTGATGTGATCTGTGTGTGTGTGTGCGTGTGTGTGTGTGTTGTATGCAGGAAAATTGTAGTGATGTGTGTGTGTGTGTGTGTATGTGTGTGTGTGTGTGTTTGTGTGTGGAAGAAAATGACGGTGAAATGTATGTGTGTGAGTGTGTGTGAAACATTGACAGTGATGTGATCTGTGTGTGTGTGTGTGTGTGTGTGAGTGTATGTGTGTGAAACAATGACAGTGATGTGTGTGTGTGTATGTGTGTGTCTGGTAAGTTACTGTAGTGATGTATGCAAGGAAATTATAGTAATGTGTGTGTGTGTGTGTGTGTGTGTGTGTGTGTGTGTTAAGTTAGTATTGTGTGAGTGAGAAAAATGACAGTGAGATGTGTGTGTGGTAAATTAGTTATAAAAGGATGATGATATGTGTGTGTGTGTGTGTGTGTGTGGTAAATTTGTGGTGTGTGTGTGTTAAGAGGGAAATTTTGTGTTGGTAAGTCTGGAGCAAATGATTCCTCCAAACTATTCCAAGCAACAATAGAACACCATTATTTTTGTTCATCTGGTCCTGTTTTTTCCTGGCATACTTTGGAGGAATCATGGTACTCCAATGTAACAAAAGTGAATTACCACCTTAAGTTATTTTTGTGTGAGAGAAAGTGACAGTGTTGTGTGTGTGTTAAATTAGTATTATGTGAGAGAGAAAGTGACAGTGTTGTGTGCATGTATGTGTGAAAAATACAGTAATATGAGTGTGTTAAGTTAGTGTTGTGTGTGTGTTAAGTTTGTGTTGTACGAAGGAAAGTGACAGTATTGTGTGTGGGTGTTAAGTTAATGTTGTGTGGAAAAAAATGACAGTTATGGATGTGTGTGTGTGTGTGTGTGTGTGTGTGTGTGTGTGTGTGTGTGTGTGTGTGTGTGTGTGTGTGTGTGTGATTGAACGATATTACGAGCTTCAACAGAGAGGTCATATAGCGCCAGAAAAGGGTGATAGAGAGGTGTGACAGCAAGCAGGAAGGATATAGAAAGAAAAGAGGGACAGTTGAAGAAATGAAAGCTAGTGGCTGGGGCCGAAGGGACGCCCAAACCCTTAAAGTATTGCTAACATCACTACTGGCAATAAACTCTTACGGGGGAGTGTGTGTTTGTGTTAAGGGGGAAGTATAGTGTTGGAAAATCTGGAGCAAATAATTCCTCCAAACTATTCCAAGCAACAGAACAAACACCATTATTTTTGTTCATCTGGTCCTGTTGTTTCCTGGCATACTTTGGAGGAATCAAGGCACTCCAATGTAACAAAAGTGAATTACCACCTTAAGTTAGTGTTGTAAGTGTGTTAAGTCTGTGTTGTGTGAGAGAAAGTGACAGTGTTGTGTGTGTTAAGTCTGTGTTGTGTGAGAGAAAGTGACAGTGTTGTGTGTGTGTTGTACGAAGGAAAGTGAGAGTGTTGTGTGTGTGTTGTACGAAGGAAAGTGACAGTGTTGTGTGTGTTTTAAGTTAGTGTTGTGTTTGAGAAAGTGACAGTAATGTGTGTGTGTGTGTGTGTGTGTGTGTGTAAAAGACAGTGTTGCGTGTGTGTTAAGTTAGTGTTGTACGAAGGAAAGTGACAGTTTTGTGTGTGTGTTTAAGTTAGTGTTGTGTGAGAGAAGGTGACAGTGGTGTGTGTATGTATGTGTGAAAAAGACAGTATTGTGTGTGTGTTAAGTGTGTGTGTGTGTGTGTGTGTGTGTGTGTGTGTGAAAAAATGACAAGTGTTGTGTGTGTGGTAAGGTAGAATAAATTTAGAGTAGAGCACAAACAGTAAAGCCCCACTAAAAACTTGACCTCTCCTGACCCCAACAGCTACAGGTGACCTTTGTTGACGTTGACCTGCCGAGTATTGACCTCATCACCGGCTCCTGTAATGCTGACTACTTGGAGGTGGATGGGACCAGGTTCTGTGGCACCTTCCAGAATAGACTCGGTATGTATGTGGCACTCTGGGTTGACAATTCAAGGCCCATATTCACAAAAGCAAAGTCCACTCTTAACTTAAAATTTTATTCGTAAGTATTCATTCATGGCGAGGACCTATAGTACCCGACACTGCTTCGAAATCATAGCAACAGCTCATACAAATAGAATAACAAAACCATTTCACTGCTTCGAAATCATAACAACAGCTCATACAAATAGTATAACAAAACCATTCACTGCTTCGAAATCATAACAACAGCTCATACGAATAGAATAACAAAACCAATTCACTGCTTCGAAATCATAACAACAGCTCATACAAATAGAATAACAAAACCATTCACTGCTTCGAAATCTTAACAACAGCTCATACAAATAGAATAACAAATAGAATAACAAAACCATTCACTGCTTCGAAATGAACCTGAAACAATAGGTGAGGTCAGAAATGCAAACATACTAACAAGTCCATCAACATATCAACATCATTAACCGGTTTCCCTTTATATCCTACATTGAGAAAGATGACAATTAAAGGCTGAAAGGTAGCTCATTGTTTTCCAAGTCCAATTTCGGTCGAGATGCCTAGAGACATTACGTTTGAAGGAGCATAAGCCGTCGTAGTAAGGGGGAAAGATGGATAGGGGTAAACACACACACACACACACACACATACACACACACACACACAGAGTAATAGACGAATGTAATAAATTACATGAAGAAGTGGTGTTTGTCAAAAACATACATACATAACTTTAAAGAAAAATATAATAATTGTGTTTTAAAACACGGGACATTACGAGCTTGACTCAATCCTGTAAAGATACAAATAGGTAAGAACAAATAGGTAAGAACACACCCACACACACACACACATGCATTTTTTGTTTTCTGGTAAGCACACCTGGTAATTTTTATATTATTATTTTATTTTCATTTTTCTCCTGCAGTGACGTTCAACTTCAGCACTCAGACCTTCACTTTGGCCTTCCACTCTGATGCCACCACAACGGGACGAGGCTTCAGGGTAAGACATGAGAGAGAGAGAGAGAGAGAGAGAGAGAGAGAGAGAGAGAGAGAGAGATTCAACCCTAGACACACCATCCCAAGAGAGAGAGAGAGAGAGAGAGAGAGAGAGAGAGAGAGAGAGAGAGAGGCCACATCAGACCTTACAGTCCACATGAGGTGACATGATTTGAGGATTACTGGTAGAGAATATATTACTCCCCAGTGGTAGTTGTAGATAAGGATAGCAAAGTAGAAGGCTCTCTCCCCACCCATCACTCCTTCCGGCCTGGGCCGTACAGGAAAGCATGTCAGAAGTAATCACCTTGTGGGGTTGGCAGAAATATGCCATAAGGAAATTTTATAGGAAAGGCAGAAAGTAGGTGAAATTGGGCGAACTCGCCACCTGAATTGGAAAAAGTTATTCATTAATAAACGCTGTTAGTCGGGGATTAGATGCACTGTACACCATTACACAACACACACACTGTACACTCTTACACAACACACACACTGTACACTCTTACACAACACACACTGTACATCATTACACACACACTGTACATCATTACACAACACATACACTGTACATCATTACACAACACACACACTGTACATCATTACACAACACACACACTGTACATCATTACACAACACACACACTGTACATCATTACACAACACACACACTGTACATCATTACACAACACACACACTGTAAAAATTAAACAAATTAAAATAAAGGAGGGGCTACATGACCCTATATACCTGGGCTACTGAAGCACATCCCAGGGAAATGGGCCCAGAGCTTACTGGACCAGGGAGTCTGGGGGCCTCATTGAGAGGAAGGCCTTCGATTCCAGGCCCAAGTCCACGTTACCACAAGAGCTACAAGTGGGGCCGCACCTTCCATGAGACCAGCCCTGAAGGCACCATAAAGAGGAAGGGAGTTTATAATGCTGTATACAAAGGGATAATACACCCCTGTTTGCTGGCGGTCCACACAGCAGTGAAAAGAAAAAAGCCTCCGGTTGCAGTATACCTCACGTGTATTTTTAATCCATGTCGTCAAATGCACTATAAAGTGACCAGATCCTACAACAATCTTTATTCTAGCCCGGTGGGAGATGGCTAGTATTCACAGAGAATAAGGTCGGCCACCCTGGGTAAGTTCACATAGGGTTGACTCGTATAACGTTTGACAGTATCCATCTCTTCGTTAACTGAGAAAGTTTCCAATAAGTAGGTTAAGTACCATCTTCTAATTTACTACACACACACACACACAGAAATAAGTAGCATCTTCTAATTTATTTATGACAAGCAGCTACACACACACACACACACACACACACACACACATGAATAAGTAGCATCTTCTAATTTATTTATGGCAAGCATCTTCTCACTATTCAACATAATAACATCAAACAAACAAGAACGTGAAAACATTTATTCAGCAATTTGTTTTCGTTATCTAATATGTGTATTGAAATTTATGTCCACCACTTTATGTAAAGTCGGCAAAAAAGTTTCGTTACCATTCCTTTAACAGTGTGATATAATGTTGGTAAGCCTGACTGACGAGTCAGGTGTGACCTGTGGGCCACCCAGGCCCATCCTCTGTGCCCATCCCTCAGTGTCTCATGGGCAGCCAAGTAGGGATGATGTTCTTTCACCCAGTGCTATTTTTTCTGTGTATTTCATGGTTATTCTTTTTCTAAAATACCCAAACGCATTTCCTTATGTTTAATAATGAATAGTTAAATAGTAAGAGTTCTTGAACACACAAAATTTAATTTAAAATCAGCTAAACTTTTAATATAAAAAAGAAACGGAATGCTAATTACTTGTCACTGCCGCGGCCCACATATTATTTCCGGGTACAAAGACGATACCTGTCCATAATGTCTTGGATGATGAGGCACAGCTGCCCAGTCGATGGAGTATCAACCTTACCGCGCTTACTGATTTTAAATTTACATAGGGGTGGTAACGAAACTTTTTTTTTGCAGACTGTTCATACAAGATATCGGAAAAGATTGATTCATAGGTAGATCCAAAGTAACAACACATTTCCTGTACCCTCTGATCAAACTAAAAACCTCTCTCTCTCTCCGTGTACCAGGTTGAAGCCCAGCAGATAACTGAGGGTTGTGGTGGTCCCGTACAGCCTCCCATCACCCCAGGCCTCTGTGACTCCACCATACAACAACCTGGCTTTATCTTAACAAGTCCAGGTTACCCCGTCAGATACCCACCTGGTTCAGACTGTACCACCACTGTCCTAAAATCCTCACCAGATGTTACAAGGTATATTGGTCTATTTAACTCTATAGTACAATTGAGTACAAGTAGGGTATTACAATAGTACATTTGAGTAAGTAGAAAGTGCAACAAGAGTCTAGCTGTATATTGGTCTATTTAACTATTTTGAAGGGGAGGTGGCCGAGTGGTTAGTAGTCTGGACTCATAACCTAGAGGTCGGGAGTTCGATCCTCTCAGGTGAGGGCCTGAGAATATTTACTCTTCCGATTTGAGTGTTAGGCACTAATTATAAGGCCACAGAACGTCGTAAAACACCCTTGCTGGTACCATAACAGCTGCAGTATTTGGGAATTACCCTCACTTCCCTCCCTCTGTTGCTGGGTACCAGTTCGGAAGTCGTGACGTGTGTGTGTGTGAGTAGCAGTTGACCTGGGCCACGGTAACGGGCTTGATTAAACCTATGTCCAGTGTCAGGAAAAAAAAAAAAAAAAAAATATACATATATATATACACACACACACACACACACACAAACAAACACTCAAATACACACACACACCCAAACCCAAACAAACACAATACATATATATATATATATATATATAGTACATTATTA
>JAWQEG010004919.1:30000-86609 GCA_033782935.1 Petrolisthes cinctipes
TCCAGACCTTATTATTATCAAAGACAAGCGAGTTCTGCATTTACCAGCAAGCCTTCATCAAGTGGAGAGAAGGAGGAGGAGGAGGAGGTGGAATCATCATCAACTAGCAATGAGAAATATTTACCCTCTCATTCACACCATCAACATCAATACACAACTCCATCACACCAATACCAACACCATCAACATCACCCTCAACACACGACCCCATGTCCCTACTTCCCTCCTTCACCTTATCCCCCACCACCAATATTTAATACACCTTCTCCCCCTATCATCTCCACCACCATCTTCCCCCCCACCATCACCACCATTACTACACCATCAACTCCTTTCACTCCCTTCCCAACCTTACCCACAGTTACACCAGTGTTCAGTCCATTCAGAACAACCACACCAATTCCTGTACCTTTCTCTTCCTTCCCTTCCTCTTCCTCACTTGATGGTGGACGTGAGGGCAGGAGGACTGAGGCAGAGTCACATGGTGTGGTTGAGTCGTGTGGGGATGTCGTTACAACACATACCTTTTCCTTCAAGAGTCCAGGCTTCCCGGCTCATTACCACAACAACGTACGCTGTGTTTACACCATCTACAGGTAACATTTTATTATCTTTGTTTTATCGTTATTGTTGTTATTATTATTGTTATTGTTGATGTTAATATTGTAATTATTCTTCAGGTAACATTTTATTATCTTTGTTTTATCGTTATCGTTGTTGTTATTATTATTATTGTTATTGTTGTTGTTAATATTGTAATTATTTTAACCTGTCTCACCTCTCTATCACCTTTTCTCTGGTGCTGTATGACGTCTCTGTTGCAGTGCCTAATATCTTTCAATCAATCAATCAATCTTTTCTTTCTATTTCCTACGTTTCTTTCTACTTCCTTCCTGCTTGCTGTCTCACCTATCTATTACAGTACCTTTCTTCTGGCGCTATATGACCTCGCTGTTGCGGCGCCTAATATCAATCAATCAATCAATCAATCCTGTAGTCAACTGTCCCTTCTATTCTATTTCAATCAATCAACTCCATGTGTGTCTATGTGTGTTTTTGTGTCTGGCAGGACGGGTGTTGACATCTGTGGTGTGGAGTTGGTGATGGAACAGTTTGAGGTGCCCGAGACTCAAGACTGTAAAGAAGCTCATTTACAACTGGCAGGCAGGCGGTACTGTGGCTCCATACCTCGGGGATCTCATAGTTAGTATTTACGTGTATCAAAAATAATGATAAGATAGTGTGTGTGTTTAAAGGATAGTGTGTGTGTGTGTGCGTGTGTGTGTGTGTGTGTGTTAAAAGGATAGTGTGTGTGTGTGTGTGTGTGTTTAAAGGATATTGTGTGTGTGTGTGTGTGTGTTTAAAGGATAGTGTGTGTGTGTGTGTTAAAAGGATAGTGTGTGTGTGTGTTAAAAGGATAGTGTGTGTGTGTATGTGTGTTAAAAGGATAGTGTGTGTGTGTGTGTGTGTTTAAAGGATAGTGTGTGTGTATGTTAAAAGGATAGTGTGTGTGTGTTTAAAGGATAATGTGCGTGTGTGTGTGTGTATGTTAAAAGGATAGTGTGTGTGTGTGTGTGTGTGTGTTAAAAGGATAGTGTGTGTGTGTGTGTGTTAAAAGGATAGTGTGTGTGTTAAAATGATAGTGTGTGTGTGTGTTAAAAGGATAGTGTGTGTGTTAAAAGGATAGTGTGTGTGTGTGTTTTTTTAAAGGATAGTGTGTGTGTGTGTGTGTGTGTTAAAAGGATAGTGTGTGTGTGTTCCCAGGCTTGTGTTATTCATTAAATCAATATTAATGTTAACACAGGCTCAGTAAATCACTTAGTGTGTGTACACTAAGTGATTTACTGAGCCTGTGTTAACACTAATATTGATTTTCTGGTCCTCATAACTTTACTAATTCAGCTAGGGCAATAATATTTTAACACAAGGTGCTTCGATATATGAGGCTTTCCCACCAGAAATTTCAGTGATCTAGCTGCTGTAGTTTTTGCACACAAAAATAAAAGTTAGCAAACATTTTACAGTTGAAATTACGTAACATCACAAAAACTATGAATAGTATCCAAAATCTTTTTGTCTCATCATAAAATATACACCCAGAAGTACCTATGAACGCAGTTTCAGAAGCCTAGCTTTAATTGCAAAAGTTTTATCATACAACAAAAAATGAAATTTTTTTCCATTCGAAAACAGACATTTGAAAATCTGCCATAAATGTATTTGATGGAATCAATGCGCATATATTCGTCCAGTAGTAGACACGAATGTGGAGATAATTTTGCAACAAGAATGTTCAAAATTGCACAATTACTTACAGAATTATAAACGCTTTTATCCACGAAAAACAAGTTTTGAGAAAATGGCATTTTTGTTATATAACTTCAATACATCATAAAAAATCGTACCTACAAGTACCAAATGGGAATATCTACTTACATAATCCTTTTGCCATTCCTGGGAGGTTGGTAGTAGTGAATTTGATCACTTTAGGTCACATTCAGGTCATGTTATGTCACCTGTGTCGCCCCTTGTGGTGGGAGAGTTTTCCCATGTCTGGTACACCTCTTAGATATAAAGGCACCTGGTCCCCTGTTATTTATACATAAGAGTATATAATACACCAGTGATATATTATATATTTCTTGTATATAAATAACGTATTGAAAGCGTATCAGTGGAGCCCACCCACCTCATTGTTGCCAGGAACACACAGTCACTCTAAAAGTTACCAGTAATCTGGCCCAGGTGTTGTTGCAGTGGGTCCTTTTCTTTTCCTTGTAGGTTTCCGTAGGGTGATCTTCCTCTTGTCCATTCTTTGTTTGGCCAACACACCATTGGAAGTGGAGGAAAGTCCAAGATGCTCCATAAATTGATTTGCCTCATATCCAAAATTATGCTCTATTATAGTCAGCTGTGTGGCAAAGATGACCCTCTTGAGGCCAGCAAACTTGGCCTTACTTTGGTGGAGCCATAACTTGGAATGCAGGCCTTCGTTTCTGTTTTGGCTCTCTCCTCCTTTCAAGGAGAGGTGGGCTTGACAGGTCATGGAAAACCTCTTTTACCCTGTCCTCATATCTCTTCTCCAATCTGAGGTAGTTCTTCATGGTGTTGTGTGATGGGAGAGGTTTGCCTTCTTCACTGGCTTTTTTTAATACACACCATGTTACATCACAGAGATTATGATGGTGATTGCCATCTCCATCTCGAGATACAGCATGAAAAAAGCCTGACATAATTCGCAACTTCATGTTTGTTGTATCAGTTCCCACACTGTCTCTGATGGCTTTACCATAATATCTCTGGAATGTTTCAATCTGTTTATCAGTCAGTTGATGTGTAACTCCAACCAGTATTTCCTTATAATTTTACCAGATTTTGTTGTCTTCTCTTCTTTCAATTCATCCTTTAGTTTCCTTAGTTTGGTCCCCAACCTTTTTTGTACGTGATTTACACATTCCTCTTTCGTTACAGGATGGTCTATATAGGGTCCTTTCCCATCATTTACATTGCAAATTGTCTTGAAGGAGCTGGAATCTCCATCACTCAGAAAAGTGACGTACCTATGTCCCTTACTTTGGCTCCTTTTCCACATTCTTACAGCTCCTTCAGCTTCCATGGCTCCAGACAATCCACTAGGATTTGAGTGGCACCTTCCTGCATGTACTGTGTTGCACCAATTTTCAAAGTCTTTCTTTGATTTTTTCTTCTTCATAACTGTGCACATTCGGCAGAAATTGCTCAGCATTTCTGAATCCAACACTAGTCCAGTTGTTATATCCATTACAAAAGCTGCACCTATATGGCTCTTGTGACCTCAGGTGAGCCATGTGCCATCGAAACTAATATCAACATTAATCATCCCATCACTGTCTCGTCCTTTTCCTTCCTTCTCATAAACCTTTTATACACACTGGTGAGCCAAACTTTCATGTTTATCATAAAAGGTGTTCATTTCTTTATAAATGAATTCTGAGTGTTTACTGAATGTGAAGCTGCTCATCTCTTGAATACACATAGCAGCCGACATTCGTGACAACCCAGCCCTTCCATAATCCTCAGACACTGCATGATAAACTTGTATTACGTTTCCCACACTCAAGTCACTATTTCTGCATTTTTCTGGTTCAGAGTAATGTATAATTTTACTGCAGTCATCACACCTTATATTTATTGTGCAGTCAAAATACTGTGTAGTGACTTTTGATGTACATTTCTTGCCACAATCAGGACACGGCACATATTGCAAGACTTCTAGCAATCTTTCCACTATAATATGCGATATGGCACTGTACTCACGAATGTTTTTAGCTTCTCTGTTTGCTTCAGGCAGCAAACTGTGTCTATAATTAAGGCCCGTCCACACGATCGAGCAGTGCTCGCGAACACAAGCGAGCTGTTCGCCTGTTGACGGGCTTACCGCTTGTGCACGCGGCGGGCACACTTGTTGTGAGTCCAAACGAACGTGTCTGACCAATCACAGCCGGGCAGGACCAGACCAGGTGGTCGAATGGGTCGTGAGAGGTACGATAACTATGGTGCCTAATAAGAAGGAACGCAAGTGTATAGCTCTGTTTAGCATAATAATTGCTATGTGCGTGAGGAAGAAAAAGAACACAGTGCAGAAAGACTAATGGTGTAAAGACTGGCTAATTAAAAGAAAACAGTTGGGAATTAAAAGCTGGGAATACGAATGACTTCATAAAGTACATGAGAATGGACCCAAATACATTTCACATGTTGCTCGGTTGCAAGTGATAATACTGACAATACTGGCTCCATAGGAAAGCTCGTGTGTGTGGCAGCGACGTCATACTACTGGGTAGCCGCACTGTTCGGTGAATTCGAACCACCACCAGCACGGGTAGTTTGTTGGTGTGCTAGCGAACACAAGCGGTAAGCCCATCGACAGGCAAACAACTCGCTTGTGTTCGCGAGCACTGCTCGATCGTGTGGACGGGCCTTTAATAAGAGGCTGCAGACACGTGGGTGGTGGAAGGAGCGATACCAGACTCTCCAGGGAGTGCCTCATTTTTGTCCTTGTTCCACCTTTCCCTAGCACTCTGGCGCCTAATTTCACAGAGAGCCTTTCTCTTTGCACTTGTGCGTGGCATTGCAACCTTCTGTAATTGATGATATCACAGACACGACGAAATCAACAAGTGGAACACAAACAGCTACAACACTGTCGATCACACTGGCCTGGACAGTACCTGGGTTACTGGGTAGTGGGTACCATACGCGTGTGGTTCTGTGCTACCGCTGAACAAAGCCTAAACTATCGTATAGCAGTATCATAACATAAAATCATAAAAAAACGCAAAAAAAAAAACAACGATAAATTTACAAGAAAAACAAAGCATACAGCAAAAGGGGGAGTGGCAGTGCGCGTGGGTATTTAAATACGATAGCATTGAAGCGGCCATTACGTGGAAAGGAAGCGCTCTACGCCTGGCAACGGGCTGGACTGGGTGCGGCTGACGCTCACTAATTCCTCACACAAAGTTTGAGAATATAGAAAATGTTGACACGATTGGACAGTTTTCCTCCCTTAATTAAAAGGATAGTGTGTGTGTGTGTGTGCATGTGTTAAAAGGATAATGTGTGTGTGTATGTGTATCAAAGACAAAGATAGTGTGTGTGTGTGTGTGTGTTAAAAGGAGAGTGTGTGTGTGTGTTTAAAGGATAGTATGTGTGTGTATTAAAAGGATAGTGTGTGTGTGTGTTAAAAGGATAATGTATGTGTGTGTGTGTTAAAAGGATAGTGTGTGTGTGTTAAAAGGATAATGTATGTGTGTGTGTTAAAAGGATAGTGTTTGTTTGTGTGTGTGTGTGTGTGTGTGTGTGTGTGTGTGTGTGTGCCTGTGTTAAAAGGATAGTGTGTGTGTGTGTGTGTGTGCCTGTGTTAAAAGGATAGTGTGTGTGTGTGTGTGTGTGTTCCCAGGCTTGAGTTATTCATTACCATACACACTAAGTGATTTACTGACCCTGTGTTAAAAGGATTTTAGGGATAAATTCAATCATCCTGTAAAGTTGCCAATTAAAGACAGTGGTTTGTTTGGTGATATTATTTAAGGACCCTATCTCACTCAATCCCAACCTCTCTGTTTCTCAATCTCTCTCAATCCTAATCATTCTCTTTCAGTCAATCACAAACTCACTCTCTCTCTCAATCCAAACCTCAATTTCTCAATCTCTCAATCCCAATCTCTGTCTCTCAATCTTAATCACTCTCAATCCCAACCTCTTTCTCAATCTCTCTCAATCCCAATCACTCTCTTTCACTCTCAATCCCAACCTCTCTGTTTCTCAATCTCTCTCTCTCTCTCAATCCCAACCTCTCTGTTTCTCAATCTCTCTCAATCCTAATAATTCTCTTTCATTCTCAATCACAACCTCTGTTTCTCAATCTCTCTCAATCCCAATCACTCTCAATCCCAACCTCTCTGTCTCTTAATCTCTCTCAATCCTAATCACTCTCTTTCACTCTCAATCCCAACCTCTCTGTCTCTCAAACTCTTAACCCCAGTCAATCTCTCTCTCTCTCTCTCTCTCTCTCTCTCTCTCTCTCTCAATCCCAATCAATCTCTTTACTCCCAATATTTCTCAATCTCTTTCAATCACAACATTTCTCAGTCTCTCTCAATGCCAATCTCTCAAAATCTCTGACTGTTCCAATCAATCAATCTCTCACTCTCAATCAATCTCTTTCACTCCCAATCTTTCTCAATCTGTCTCCATTTCAATCTCTCAATCTTAATATCTCAATCTCTTCCAATCCCTCAATCACAATCAATCTTTCACTCTCAAACTCTCAATCTCACTCTCTCAATCAATCTCTGTCTTTCTCAGTCTCTCTCTCAATCAATCTCTCAATCTCCCTCACTCTCAATCAATCTCTTTCACTCCCAATATCTCTCTCTCACTCCCAATATCTTTCAGTCTCTCTCAATCCCAATCAATCTCTCAATCACTTTCAATCTCAACCTTTCTCAATCTCTCTCAATACCAATCTCTCAAAATCTGTCTGTTCCAATCAATCAATCCCAATCAATCTCTCTATATCTCTCAATCTCAAACTCTCTCAATCAATCTCTTTCACTCCCAATATCTCTCAATGCCAACCTGTCTCAATTTCAATCTCTTTCAATCACAAATTTTCTCAATCTCTTTCAATCTCAACCTTTCTCAATCTCTCTCACTCCCAACTTTTCTCAATCTCAAAATCTCTGTCTGTTCCAATCAATCAATCACAATCAATCTCTCAATCCCTTTCAATCTCACTCTCTCAATCTCTCTCAATCAATGCCAATCGGTCTTATAATCTCTGTCTCTCAATTACTTTCTTTCAATCCCTCAATCACAATCAATCTCTCTCAATCCCAACTTTTCTCAATCTCACTCAATGCCAATATCTCTCTAATTTCTGTGTGTGTTCCCTTCCAGGTGTGGTCCACTTTCCCTCCCATGGTCCCATCGTGGTTGAGTTCCAGGGAGGGAGATTCCACAGTGGTCCAGGCTTCAGTCTACGGGGTCGTCAGATCCAATGTCCTACCCCGGGAAGAGAAGGCGAAGGGAAGGAGCAGGAGGAGGGACGAGGCTCAGACGGTGGTGGTGTGGTAGGGGAGGCGGAGTGGGTGGATGGTGGGTGGGTGGGTGGACAGGATGATGGGGGCAGAGACTTGGGGCTTCATTGGGTAGGGCCTGGTGGTCGAGAGAGACAGCACCCCAATATTGACAAGAGAGAAGGAGATGTGGTCTGATTAATATAAGTTCCTTCATCTTAGGTTAGGTTAGGGTAAGTTAGGTCAGGTCTGGTGGTCGAGAGAGACAGCACCCCAATATTGACAAGAGAGAAGGAGATGTGGTGCTCTGATTAATGTCTCTTACTTACTTAGGTTAGGTCAGGTCTTGTCATGTGGACGAGAGAGACAGATGGGAGAGACTTGGTGCTTCATTGGGTAGGGCCAGGTGGTCGAGAGAGACAGCAACCCAATATTGACAAGAGAGAAGGGGATGTGGTGCTCTGATTAATACAACTTGCTTAGGTTAGGTTACGTTACGTTACGTTACCTCGTGTTGGTGGATTTAAGTAGGTCATACTGTAAATATTTGTCTGTATTTTCGTGTTTCATTCTGGTGTGTGTGTGTGTGTGTGTGTGTGTAGAGAAAGAAAAAATGACAAAAACGAGTTGTGTGTGTTGAGTGAGTCAGTAGCTGCTTGTAGTAAATTAGATGATGCTACTAAACTACTATTACTACTATTATTATTATTATTATTATTATTATCCACCACTGTACCTAAGGCAATGTAATCTTTAATATTGTAATAAGATAAATAAAGTTGTTTCCCATCTATATTGCCTTTGATAATAATGAATGTTGGAACGACAGAGGTTTATTGATTAGTATTATATTTTTTTCATTACGATTTTACTACTCTTCCTTCTACTCTTTCTTCTCCTTCTACTTTTTCTTCTACTCTTTCCTCTCTTCTACTCTTTTACTCCCACTTCTACTTTCATCAATTTTATTCTACTCCTCCTCTTCTACTTTCATCAATTTTCTTAAACTCTTCTACTCCTTTTTCTTCTACTCTCTGTTTCTGTACAGTTGGCCACATGAATTCTTGCACAGGGTATTATGGAAAGAGAGGTGGTCATTATTGTGGAAGTACTGCAATGAATGGTCTACCAAGTGACTCTGTGATTAGCAATACAACAAGCCTAATAATAATGTTGTATTGCAGTTACATAGTCTTACATTACAAAACAACAAACCTAATAATAATAATAATGTTGTATTGCAGTTACAGAGTCTTACATTACAAAATAACAAACCTAATAATAATAATAATGTTGTATTGCAGTTACACAGTCTTACATTACAAAACAACAAACCTAATAATAATAATGTTGTATTGCAGTTACATAGTCTTAAATTACAAAACAACAAACCTAATAATAATGTTGTATTTTTGCAGTTACATAATAATAATAATAATAATGTTGTATTGCAGTTACACAGTCTTACATTACAAAACAACAAACCTAATAATAATGTTGTATTTTTGCAGTTACATAATAATAATAATAAATAATAATAATAATAATAATAATGTATTACAGTTACATAGTCTTACATTTTCTATAGGTTGTAAGTCCTCGAAAACAACAGCGTGTGTACCAATTCTTGTGACCAAGACAGTATTTTGCATTATAGATAGACATATATGAGGAATATAAAAACAGTGGTCACCATTATTATCACGGAGTCCCGAACTATACCAAGGTAGCAATAAAGTTCGTCATTCACGCAAAATAGTTTAACAAAGGTTAGATAACAAGAAAGCTACAAAATATGTCGACATATACCAATATCAAAGACAATAACATAAATTATATCCACATGAGTAAAATATATTTGATCAATCCAATATACAGGTATGAACATAATTAAACCATGTAAAGTAGCCACTTTTCAGACTGGGTATTCTATACTGTAGCTTCTATAGGCTACAACTTGATTCCATATCGTGTACAGTCCACTACAGACAGCTACAGTACTTGCACGGTGACGGCGGTCATATACAGTAAGTTCTCAGTATTTTGTTAAAGGGGTGCGGGAATAGGGGGACAGGCTTGGGGGGGGTTAGGGGGGTGCGGGAGTAGAGGACAGGCTTTGGGGGGTGCGGGAGTAGGGGGACAGGCTTGGGGGGGGGGGGTTAGGGGGGTGCGGGAATAGGGGACAGGCTATCTACCCACCCCAAGCCTGTCCCCCTATTCCCGCACCCCCCAAACCCCCCCAAGCCTGTCCCCTATTCCCGCACCCCCTTAAGTTGGTATGATGACATACGCTGTTGTTTTCTTAATGCCTAGGTTAGCTGCAGTGATAAGGAAATATTCGTTTGCCTCGTATTTGTCAAATATTATTCTCTGCTTATCCTCCTCCGAAATGCGGCCGTTGCAACGACGACGAGGCATGGTTCCACAAGAGATGCTTCAGCACAGTATACTGGTAATGTGCTGAAGGTGGAGACAGGCCTGACGACGTAAACTTGCCATGGGGAGAGGGATGTAGAGGGTGAGTGAGGGAGCGGCGGCATATGTTCCTTCCTCCAAATTCATGTTTTGCTATGACGTTCCATTTTCTATGTGTCAAAGTAATGGTATTTGTTGTTGTCACATGTGTAATATTGACGCTTCACTTCTGCTGCATTGTCCTTAGGAGTGAAGTTTGTCAGACTATTTTGAGCTTTGTCTAACATTCTGATATACTATTTTATGCATTTGTTTCGAACAATGTCAAATTGTTTCAGAGCTTTGAGCTTTGTCGTACACCACCGATTAGCTGTTTGACTATAAAGCAAAACACTGTAGTACAGTTACTGCTTAAGGCCCCAGTGATCGTGTATGAAAATTGGAGGCTTCTGATTCCTTCTGACTATGCCACGAAACAAACTCCTTGGACTGTATATAGGTGGTGTTTCGTGGCTATATCTAACAGACTCATTTACCTCCAATTTTCATACTACAACACAGGGTCTCTTAATTTGGACTGAGGGTTGGGACTCCGACATTCAGCTGCAGCAATATCACTTCATAGGTCATCAACACTCCAGTCGTCTGTAGGTTAGGTTAGGTTAGGTTAGATTAGGTTGCGTAAAGATGGCTAAGTTGGTTATGTTAGGTTTGGTAAAGATGGTTAGGTTAGGTTAGGTTTGGTAAAGGTGGTTAGGTTAGGTTAGGCAAACTTGCTTAATTTTGGTTATGTTAGGTTAGGTAAAGATGGTTAGGTTGGTTAGGTTACGTTAGGTTGGTAAAAATGGTTATGCAAAGATGGTTAGGTTAGGTTAGGTTTGGTAAAGGTGGTTAGGTTAGTTAGGTTAGGTTGTTTTGGTTAGGTAAAGGTTGTTAGGTTAGGTTAGGTTAGGCAAAGTTGCTTAGTTTAGGTTAGGTTAGGTTAGGCAAAGTTGCTTAGTTTAGGTTAGGTTAGGTTAGGTTGTATCACACTTGCTACACACACAAGGTCTGGATGGCATTGGCTGTACAAGGTTCTGGAGCAAATTGAGGAGGTATGTACAGCCACAATCAAATATCCACCTACACTTTCCTTTCATCGTGCAAATAAATCAGTATCATTTCAAAATATAATCATACAACAACACCTTACGTCAACTCAGCCCCCTCAATTATTATTATTATTATGAGGTGCTGCAAAATCATACACGTGTTATTCTTTATAACCAAGATATTTACTACGATGGAAGGAAAGTGTTGGTTGATATTTGATTGTGGCTGTAGAAAAAGTTGTGTAAGGGAGTTGCTCTACTCTCATGGGGATCCCTGAGTCTATACCCTAATACACACCTTGGTCTAGTAATGATAGAAGAAAAGTTATGATAGATAGATAGATAGATAGATTGATAGATTGATTGATTGATATTAGGCACAGCAACAGCGAGGAGAAGGTGATAGAGACGTGTGACAGCAAGCAGGAAGGACATAGAAAGAAAAGAGGGATAATTAAAGAACTGGGGCCGAAGGGGCGCCAAATCCCTAAAAGTATTGCCTATATCACTACAGGCAATACTCACCTAGGGAGTTATAAATGAATGATGATAAAACATATAACAACGATGATGATGATGATGGGTAGATAAGTTAATGGGACATTGTAAGGGGACATTCTCTTATTGGTGAGCTCTCCACACACACACACACACACACCCTCTCTCTCATATACAGCAACACACATACTCTCTCTCAAACACATACACTCTCTCTCTCTCTCTCTCTCTCACACACACACACTCACTCTCTCTCTCTCTCTCTCTCTCTCTCTGTTTACCAGTTATGCATCTCTCTCTCTCCTTCCTTTCTGCTTGCTGTCTCACCTCTCTATCACTTTTTTTCTGGCGCTATATGACCTCACTGTTGCGGCGCCAAATATCTACAATCAATTAATCTTATTGGTGAAGTGGAGGGTTTCTGATTCCTCCAAACTATGCCACGAAACAGATCCCCTATTAGTACCATTGAGGGTGTCTGTTTCCTGGCATAGTTTGGAGGAATTTGTACAGACCTTCAAATAATATAAAATTCACTAAAAAGAGAATTTCCTTTAATCATAATGAAACATAATGATTAATTAAACAAGAGAACATAATGGTTAACTAAAGGTGTGTGGTAGAGTATAGATAGAGGGATGCCATGATGGTATACAAACTCCCTTCCACAACTGTACAGCCTCAATCAAATATCCACCCACACTTTCCTTCCTTCGTAGTAAATATCCACACACACTTTCCTACCATGAAAGTAAATATCCACCAATACTTTCCTTCCATGGTAGTAAATATCCACCAACACTTTCCTTCCATCGTAATAAATATCTTGGTAATAAAGAACAACACGTGTATGATTTTGCAGCACCTCATAATAATAATAATAATAATAATAATAATAATAATTGAGGGGGTTGAGTTGACGTAAGGTGTTGTATGATTATATTTTGATATGATACTGATTTATTTGCTTGATGGAAGAAAAGTGTTGGTGGTTATTTGATTCTGGCTGTACATTAGTGACCCTGTGATCGTGTATGAAAATTGGAGGCTTCTGTTTCCTCCTGACCATGCCACGAGACAAGCTCCTTCCATATAGGTGTGTGTGTGTGTGTGTTTCGTGGCAATATTTGAAGGACTCATTTATCTCCAATTATTATCTGACTACATCACACACAGGGTCCCTTAAGAATTCAAGGAAACACTCTCACACTGAGGTAATTAGAGGTAAACGAGTCCTTCAAATATTGCTACGAAACACACACACACACACACACACCTATATGGAAGGAGCTTGTTTCGTGGCATGGTCAGGAGGAAGCAGAAGCCTCCAATTCCCATACACGAGCACAGGGTCTTTAAATTAACAGAAGCTTATAATTAAATACAACCAAATGAATTTATAATGAACACTAACTAATAATGACAACTTCTGATTCCTACTTTATTCCTGCACACGATGCCACGAAACAGAATTACAGAAATCCTTATTAGTATCACTATAGTCGGTAAATTTACAGAAGTACTGGGTTCACTATCATAAAGTGACCGGGGAAAATTCACGGGACCTAGCCGGATGTGGTAACACTGCGCGGCCTTAGCCAAGAACACAGTACTTCTGCAATAATACCCAAAGAATACTGTACTGTCCTTGATCATTGTAATTCTTCACTGAACTCATTAAGGGAAAATTTGGTGTTGGTAAATCTAGAGCAACTGAATCCTTCAAACAATTCCAAGCAACAGAACAACACCATTATATTTGTCCGTGTGGTTCTGTTTCCTGGCATACTTTGTAGGAATCTAGGTGCTCCAATGTACAGCCACAATCAAATATCCAGACACTTTCCTTTCACAGTGCTAGTAAATTAGTATCATATCAAAATATAATCATACAACAACACCTTACGTCAACTCAACCCCCGCAATTATTATTATTATGAGGTGCTGCAAAATCATACACGTGTTGTTCATATCAAAATATAATCATACAACAACACCTTACGTCAACTCAACCCCCTCAATTATTATTATTATGAGGTGCTGCAAAATCATACACGTGTTGTTCTTTATTACCAAGATATTTACTACGATGGAAGGAAAGTGTCGGTGGATATTTGATTGTGGCTGTACCAAAATATAATTACCACCTTAATTTACTCAGGTATTTGTTGTTTCCTGGCTGGCATAGTTTGGAGGAATTAATTAATAGCCTTCCAATTTGGTACCCACCGCTAGAATGAAACTCTTGTTGACGAGGAAGAAACCAAAGCCTGACAGTCCCACCTCCTGGGTTTCCATCTGGTGGTGTAGTCTCCAAGCCTCCACACACAACCTGGCAACACACACACACATGGTTAGTTACACACACATACACACAACCTGAGAACACACACACTTACACATATACACAGTTAGTTACACACACACACACACACAGTAAGTTGAACACACAAACAGTTAGTTGGACACACACACACACACACGGTTAGTTACACACACACAACCTGAGAACACACACAGTTAGCTTGTCATGCAGTCACACACATAACCTGGGAACACACACACATTTAAACACACATAACCTGAGAACACATACATACACAGTTAGTTACACACACATAACCTGAGAACACACACACACACAGTTAGTTAGTCACACACACACACAGTTAATAAGTCACTCATACACACATACAGTTAGTTACACACACACACACAGGCGGTGGCAGAGTGGATACGGATTCGAGTACACGAGAAACGTCTGGGAGTTTTCCGAGACGATCTGATGGGTCCAGCTGTTCGTCAAGTATCCTGGCTACACCGACACGTCAAGAAAATGCCCCTTACATCGTCGTCAACTCACAAAATAGAAGATGCCAGACCATATTCCAAGATGCTGTGAGTGACGGTGTAGCTGCTCTCTCCTGATAGTGACGTGTATAAATAAGGTGTTTGTCATCTAATGGGACAGAAGAGAAGCTATAGTACCAACATCACCACGAAGCTCCACTGTCTCATCTAGTGTGTGTGTGTGTGTAACTCCTCCGATCTCCCTTGATAGTGACATGTATAAATAAGGTGTGGGTCATCTAGTGGGGGAGAAGAGAAGCATCAGTACCAACATCACCACGAAGCTCCACTGTCTCATCTAGTGTGTGTAACTCCTCTTGTCTCCTGTATAGTGATATGGATAAATAAGGTGTGGTCATCTAGTGGGGCAGCATGCATGCAGACTTTGTTCAGTCAAGACATCATCCTCGTTGTGCATAGCGACAACAGATCACAGTACTGTCCATGGAGTTACCCTGGTATCCGGGGCCTCTTACCAGCAGTACTCTGTTTCCTCTTTGCCTGGTGTAAAGTAAAAAGTAAAGTAAATTTGCAGCATTTTGCTGCACTGCTGTGCTGCACCTTCAGTGTTTTGGTTTTGCTGGAGGACAACCAGTAGTATATGGTAGAAAGTAGCTAGTTGTTCCCCTTACCAGACCCGCAGCACTCGCTGCCTCAGGGGAAATCCTGTGGTAGGGAGGCCCAGTAGTCTGGTGCGTCATTTGGGCGCCTCTTTCTCTTAATCTACTTTTTCTTCCATATTTTCCGTGCGACCTCCTGGGCCGACGGTTGTCTCTTGGCTGAGCAACGGTATTCGCTTGGGAGGTGGGTTCCTACTACACCACCCCTCGCATTAGGCAGGTTCGGTGGTGGGAAAGTTCCTTCCACACAAACTCTGATCCCCTAGCCGGTACTAGAGAACGCCGCCAGGCTACCATTAGGGGGGGGGGGGGAGAGTAAAGGCAACTTTTATTTCTCTAGATTATTGTCCATTTTGGGGGGTTGATACAATAGTTAAGGGAGTTAGGTGAGTGTGCTAGGAGAGGGGTCGGACGTAGTCCGATGCCCGGGATGGATGATCCGCCGACTAGCCTCCCTCCTCCTCAAGGAGGGAGGTTAACGACCAAGGACCAAACTAGGACAACGGCGGACGATAATAGAATCCCAACGGCAGACAGACAACGACAATTTGATATTAAAATTCCTCCCATGAATGCTCGTTATGTGAATGTTCGATGTGTGAACATGAGTCAGTCTCTCAAGGCTGTTAGCCCATTCATCATCAAAAAGGTCCTTGATGGTCAAGTGGGTGGCAGTCTTGATTATGTTAAGAAGTTGTGTGATTGTAGTCTCCTGGTGAAAGTGCTGAAGGCATCCCAGGTTAAGGATCTCCTTTCACCTGAAGGTGAAAACCACTATTCCAGTGGGGCCAAATACCTGTAAGGGCGTCATTTTCCATAGGGATTTGGCCGCTCTGAATGAGGCAGACAATCTGGAGGGAATGAAGGACCAAGGCGTTGTTGATGTATAAAGTATGACCAGGATGAGAGAGAACAAGAGAGAGAAATTTGGCTTATGTTTTATGACTTTTGCTTCAGCCCAGATTCCGGACACGGTTAAGATTGGTTATGAAATAGTTCACGTTAGACCATATGTTCAGAAACCGATGCGTTGTTTCCGTTGCCAGAAATACGGACACACAGCATTGAGGTACTTTAATAAAGATTCAGGTTCATTCACTTGTGGTAAATGTGCAGGTAGTCACGAGACAGAATTGTGTACAGAGACAGTTCTCAAGTGTGTTAATTGTGGCGGCCCCCACCAGGCAAGTGCAGGTGACTGCAGGAGCCTTAAAGTGGAGACTGAGGCAATGGCATACATGAGGGCTCATGATGTCAGTTATGGTGAGGCAAAGAGGAAGGTGGAGGGGGTTAACCAGACTCCCACAGTTTCCTATGCTGCAGCAATAACTGGCACCACTGTTACTGCTAATGCAACTGATCCCAACGTGACTATCCAGGTTAAGGATAAAGAAATTAAAGAATTAAAAGATCAAGTAAGCAAATTAATGATTCAAGTAGAATCATTGACAAAGAAATTAGATGAAATTGTTGCATCAAACCAACAAAACAAGCACCACAAGGCTGATGATACCGTATCAATTTCCAAATCTCATGTTCTCGCTCAGGTGACTCCCATGAAGCCTACATCCGGGAGTCGTCCAGCTCATCGCGAGACGAGCTGTACGAGGACTGGCTCTGTGGCTCGTGGAGAGGAACAGGCGATGGAGGCTACCATCGCGAAACCATCCCGAGGGAGGTCCCCAGGAATTTCATGGGAGGAGCAGGGTCTTCCCTCCCTGTACAAAAAGGTTCGGGCAGATGAACAAGGCCCCAAAAAAACCCTAAACGGCGATAATCTTTGCGCTAACCATACTCCAATGGAACTGTCGAAGTCTTAGAGCTAGATTAAATGAACTCAAACTTTTGGCCTCTTCTTACCGATATTATTGCCCTTCAGGAACTCATCTGAACGACCAAGTCGAAGACGAGGTTGTTCAGCTTCGGAACTACAGGTTAATTAGGAGGGACCGTGAGGGAAAGGGTGGAGGTGGAGTGGCAATCTACATCCGCCATAACCTCCCTTTCACTGATGTGCCCTGTAATTTTCCTCTGGAAAGTGTCGCTTGCAGAGCAATATTCGGTGGCACCTTTTTTTTTTTTTTTTTTTTACATATAGTGAGTGGAGGAAAGGAAAAAACAAATAAATAAATGGTTCCATTTGCCTATTGGCATCCTCCACTCATAAAATATTTAAAACAACTGGATTTAAATTGCTGGGGGTTATAACTTGCTGGAAAACATTCCCTTGGTAGAGAATTCCGCAGGGAAGTAGTACGGGGAGTAAATGAATTTTTGTAAGCAGTTGTCCTGCAACGTGGAGGAGTCAGTGTGAACTCATGCGCATTCTCAGCTGCCCTAGTCCTCCGTGGGAAGATGCGTAGGGGTGGTATAATCAGGGCAAGTTCATCCGAACATTTCTTATAAAAGTATCTATAAAATAGTGCAAGGGAAGCAACATTTCTACGTACTGATAAGGGAGGGAATTCATTAGTGATCATAGGATTATTGATCAGTCTGATAGCTCTGTCTGATCTGTCTACTGTCCTCCTTTTTCCTATTTTGATTAAATTTAAAAGCGACACTATTAAAGAGCCTTCAGCACTTAAATTTAATGTAAAAAAAGCAGACTGGGTGTCCTTCACAAAGGGTGTCAAAATTGAAATTGTTGGAGAAACCATTGATGATAAAGTAAATATTATTCAAGATAATATCCTCAAAGCCGCAATGGCAACAATTCCTAAGACTTCGATAGATAGCGCAAAGCATAGAGTTCCATGGTGGACACCAGATTGCCGCAGGGTACTGTGTGAGAGGAATAGAGCCTACAGGCTTTTCAAAAATCACATTAGTGATGAGAACTTTCGCAAGTATAAACTTGCGAGAGCTAGGGCTCGTCGAACCATCAGACAAGCCAAACGAGACTCCTGGCGATGCTTTGTCTCTAGTATAAATGATGAAACACCAATTTCTCAAGTCTGGTCCACTGTTAAAAAATTAAATAAGAAAAAAAAATCTCCAATAAAATTACCAACATCTCTTTTAATAGCATCAATTATGACGAACCTAGAGACATTGCTAACGCCCTCGCCAGGCAGTTCTCTTTTGCTAGCAACTCTGAAAATTACCATCCAGCTTTCCTGCCCATCAAGGAAGCATCAGAGCTGCAGCATATTGACTTTGCCACAGGAGATGAATTAGATTACAACAGTGATCTAACAATGCAAGAGCTTGTCCAAGCCCTAGGAGCCTGTAGTGGGACATCCCCAGGACCCGATGAGATTCGGTATGAGATGATAAAGCATCTTGATCATGGGTCCATGATCAAGATGTTGCAGGTGTTTAACGAGATTTGGAGGGGTCACACCTTTCCAAACTCGTGGCACTTTGCACATGTCATTCCCATACCGAAAGGAGGGGGTACCCCAGATCGACTTCATCATATCGCCCTATTGCGCTCACAAGTTGCTTATGTAAGGTCATGGAGCGAATTGTTAATCGTAGGCTATTGCATTTTTTAAATTCCAGGAATTTGCTGGTTGACGAGCAGTGTGGCTTCTATAAAGGTCGCCAGACGCTCGATCAGCTAGTAAACCTGGAAATTCAAATTCAAGAGGCATTTGCCAAAAAATAACTCTTGATTGCAGCATTTTCAGATATTGAAAAAGCCTACGACATGCCTTGGCGACATGGCCTCCTCAGGAAACTATATGCGATGGGATTACGCGGTAACCTACCCTTTTTTGTTAAGAATTTCATTTCTGAGAGAACTTTCTCTGTCAAGCTTTTTTCGGACACATTCACTTTCTCGGATATATTTGTCCACGCAAATGGGGTCCCCCAGGGGAGTATCCTGTCTCCGACCTTATTTCTATGTATGATCAATGACGTTCTACCAGCTCCTCCTCGAAATCTTAAATACTCACTGTATGCCGATGACTGTGCAATATGGCACTCCAATTGGCACTGGATCTGATTCACAATTGGGGCCTCCAGTGGGGTTTTACGTTTTCAATAAGAAAGAGGGTAGGGGTTATTTTCACTCATAGGAAGAAGCCAGATGTCCGGCTGACTATGGGTGACAACCCCCTACCTATTCAAAATTCGACTAAATTTCTTGGACTGCATTTTGACAGTCAACTGACATGGCGAGTCCATGTCAGTCAGTTAAAAACTAAATGCTTAAGAACACTTAATTTGCTGAAGTGTATATCTGGTACCCAATGGGTAGCAGATAGGGAGTCATTGCTAATGCTATATAAATCCCTGATTAGATCTAGAGTAGATTATGGGTCAATAGTGTATGGTTCGGCATCTGAGTCTGTGTTGAAAGGTTTGGATATTGTACAGAATGCGTGTGTGTCTTGGAGCCCTACGTTGCACTCGAATCGAGCATCTAGAGGTGGAGTCACAAGTGCTTCCCCTCCTTCTAAGACGAGATCAACAACTTTTAGTGTACTGTGCTAATAATCCAGGGTGCCGCGTCATCTTCCCGGGAATGTCTTGCTACAGCAACTGCACCCGGGGGGCCATGGCGCTAGGCCCCTGGCAGAGGGACCGAGTCATCCGTCTGGGAACCCCTGCGTGTGAGGCCAATGGGGCGTGAGGCCAATGGGGACCAGGCCCTCAAGTTCAGGTACCCGGGGAGCCGAGTCATCCTCCTGGTAATGCCTTGGTGAGGCATTTACAACTGGGGGGCCATGGCGATAGGCCCCCGGAAGGGCCGAGTTATCCGCCTAGGCGTCGCATGGCCCCGGAGGGCACTGGCGTGAGGTCCCTCAGAGTAAGACTCCACGACCTCGTAGAGTGTGTCGGTATAGAATTATCAACAATCGATTCCCTGGTTTTAGTAAACATTGCACCCTGGGTAACACCTCCCCTTCACAATTGTGGATTTCTGGTTGCCAGGGGTTAACTCCCGGGTGCCGGAGGTTTCGTGAGATAATTGTTAAACATCTATCATATTTCCATCTGTATACCGACGGCTCCAAGACGGATGAATGTGTGGGTGCAGGTGTATGGTCGACTGAATGCCAGTTAAGATTCAGACTATCCACGATAGGATAGTTATTTTTACTGATTCTTTAAGTTCACTTAATGCTATTAAATCCTTGAATATAAATAACAATGAAATACAGGGTAATATCATTAGTAAGCTATTTTGTGCCAATAAATCAATGAAGCTAATATGGGTACCTTCACATTAAGGTATCTATGGCAATGAACAGGCTGATATACTAGCCGGGTCAATTGTTGATCTGGACCTTAGCATAGTCCGTACGAATCTCAGGTGTTTTGTGTCCCTCATTAAATCTCGAATTCATCTCCTGTGGCAAAGGCAGTGGACCAGACTAAACATCAGAAATAAAGTTAAAAAAATTATAGAACCTTGGGCTACGTCATCATGGCGTAGTCGTAGGGACGAGGTGGTGTTGGCCCGTCTCAGGGTCAATGCCACCAGATTAACCCACCTCTATCCCTATATTAATAGAAATTTTCCACCCATGTGCCCCTCATGCAAAGTAATATTGTCAGTAACACATCTTTTGTTGCACTGTAAGACAAATGAGAGGGACCGATATATAATTAAAAAATACCTCCAATATAAAAATATAGCTTTCACTGTAGAAAATGTTTTATCAGATGACAAAGGTATTATAAATAAACTGATAAGTTTTCTGAGGGAGACAAAACTTTATGACCTTATATAGATTGATATAATAAAATGAAACCATTGGCTTAATGACCTTTGGCTATATGCCACTGGTTGATAGCCAATAAATCCAACAAGCTAAACTAAGCTAAGTGGGGCAGAAGAGAAGCTACAGTACCAACATCACCAGGAAGCTCCAATGTCTCATCTAGTGCGACACCCAATAATCTCGGGGCCTCGCCTACAGTCCCGAGGTTGAGGTAAAAAAAAAAAAAAAAAAAAAAAAAAAAAAAAAAAAGCAACACACACACAGTTAGTTAATACGACACACAGTTAATTAAAAAAACAAATGTGTGTGTGTGTGTGTCTTTCATGTGTCCATAACTTATTACTCCCTTGCTTTACTCACCTGTTTGTGGGTAGGGAGAGTACATGCACCAAGCCCTGTCTGGATGCATCGTGGACCCCAGAGCAGGTGAAGGAGACGAGTAGCAGTCGACCCAACAGATGTAGGAAGGACCAAGTGAGGTAGACACGAGCCACGGCCACCTCCTGGGTCTGGGTTGGTCTGTAAATACAACTATCCTACTGTAAAGTCTGAATATACAATGAATAAATACCATTCTCAATGTAGAGAGAGGTTTAGAAGACTCACTTTTTCGAACTCAGTTGCTCTCCAACACTCCTTGGACCCTGGTCCACCACTATCAGCCATGGCTGTACGTGGTCGCGAATTTACGAGTTCGGGCGTACATTTGTGGACAATAATAATAATTCACATTGGGGTAACTCATGTATAGGTTTCGCAGCTTTCCAATGAGTAGGTAAAGGACCCTGTGATGTAGTAGTCAGAAAAAATGGAGGTAAATGAGTCCTTCAAATATGGCCACGAAACACACACACACACGTTATTTCTCTCACTCTCTCTCTCACACCTTTTATGGAAGGAGCTTGTTTCGTGGCATAGTCAGGAGGAACCAGAAGCCTCCAATTCTCATATACGATCACAGGGTCCTTAGGGTAGGGTATTATTAAACTTTATCTTCAACGAAATAATCTTTGTTGCTCAGTTCCCATTATTTGGCAAAGCGAATATAGCGACTAAATTTGTTTACGTCGAAGATAAAGTTTAAGAGACCCTGTGATGTACGGTAGTCAGAAAATTGGAGGTAAACGAGTCCTTCAAATATTGCCACGAAACACACACACCTATTTGGAAGGAGCTTGTTTCGTGGCATGGTCAGGAGGAATCAGAAGCCTCCAAGTTTCACATAGGATCACAGGGTCCTTAATACAACCAGCCTTAATTAACCTCTTTCATCAACACATTTAACAACCATGGAGACATCACACACCCTTGTTGTCTCACTGCAACAGAGGCTGGGAATCAATCACTGAATTCTCTATCTATTCTCACATACAAAGAGGTTTCACTAATTCACACCATGTTTTCGGATGGTAGGCAAGAATACCCATGGTGTATACGATGGTGTGGTACTGGTACGATGTCTGTGTGGTATGTCCTATTACTAACCCACATATAATAATAATAATAAAAATAATAATAATAATACCACATATATAATGCTATTACTACTACTACTACTACTAATAATAATAATAATAATAATAATGATAATAATAACAATAATACCCCATATATAATAATATAAATATAAATAATAATAATACCCCATATAATAATAATAATAATAATAATAATAATAATACCCCATATAATAATAATAATAATAATAATAATAATACCCCATATAATAATAATAATAATAATAATAATACCCCATATAATAATAATAATAATAATAATAATAATACCCCATATAATAATAATAATAATAATACCCCATATAATAATAATAATAATAATAATAATAATAATAATAATAATAATAATAATAATAATAATAATAACAACAACAACAACAACAATAATAATAATAACAACAACAATAATAACAATAACAATAATAATAATGACAATAACAATATATAATAAATATCATACCCCATATATAATAATAATAATAATAAACATAACTAACCTGAGTCCGAGATAGAGTTGGACGAGAATAAAGAAGAGGTTGGTTACATAGGACTGAAGGACCAGAGGACCCAAGGCATTGTTTACTTCTTTCACCAACAACAAGATAGACAAGTGGTTCTCCCGAGCCTCCTGCCACTCACCACTACCCCACCACCTCCACCCTGTATGTGGATAGAAAGGTTATTTTTTGTACTGCCATATATATGTACAGTTGGCAACAAAATATTCGTTACCACCCCTACATTAATTTTAACATCGGTAAGCGCGGTAGCGTTGGTACTCCGCCGACTGGGCAGCTGGTGCCTCGTCATCCGAGACAGATATCGTCTTCGCCCCGGCCGATAATATGTGAGCCGCGGCAGTGACTACTTAGTACAACGCATTCAGTTTCTTTTATATATCAAAAGTTTAGCCGATTTTAAATTAAATTTTGAGTGTTCAAGAACTCTTACTATTTAACTATTCATTATTAAACATAAGGAAATACGTTTGAGCATTTTAGAACAAGAATAACTATGAAATACCCAGAAAAAATAGCACTGGGTGAAAGAACGTCATCACTACTTGCCTTCCCACGAGACACTGAGGGGCACGGAGCGTGACGGAAGTATATAAGACACTCGCATCATGCCTGGGGCAGGGTTCCCACTAGCCCATCACTGTCAGCACCGTCACCGTCAATGACGTCACGGATGTCGGCTGTAATGGGAACCAAGGGTATTCCTCTCGCTGTGTGCCCCCGCTGGGCCACCGTCAAAAGATAAACAATTTCATCTGTTGACGGAGAGACGGCGGCCATGTTGACCACTGTCCAGGGTGTTGGATATCTTGGATATCATGAAAATATGAATTTTAAACATTTGCATACTGAAAAAGAAATTAGATCATATTCTTGAAATAAATATTTATATGTATTTGCATAAAGTGTGTGCATCCATGTGATGTGAAAACTTTTGTTTGGTAAATTTGGAAATGTGACAACACCACACATCCTGGCAGTACCGCACATCTCAGCTGTGCAGCTCATGGTGCACCGACAGGATCCCTAAAGGTTGTGGCTTGTTTTTCTATATGAGGACCAACTAGCTGCAGAAGTTACTCCAAAGTGTCTGGTGTCATGTGGTAGGTTTCATAGAAGGTGTTCACATCAGCCTTCTCTTCTCTGCCTCCGTGAGAATCCTGTGTTCTGGCACAGGTCTCTCTAGCAGCAGCTGGTGTGACAATTATTCTCCGCCTCCTCCTTTGTCTTGCTGGCCTAGCTGGGCGGTTTTCTGCTTCATCAAAAAGTCGTAAAGCGGCAATGATGAGGAGATCGATGCTGACTAACTTGTTTTGGTAAGGGACTAATGACAGGATGCAGTCACACCGTCACCCTTGTGACAGAGCTCGTCTCCTCCAAAGCGATAGGCCGTCTTGTTTTCTGACGGTGGCGGGCTAGTGAGAATCCCGCCTGACACACCAGTCAGGTGTACCAACATTACATCACACTGTTAAAAGGATGGTAATGAAACTTTTTTTGCCGACTGTACAGCCACAATCAAATAACCACCAACAGTTTCCTTCCATTGTACAAATAAATCGGTATCATAACAAGATATAATCATACAACAACACCTTATGTCAACTAATAATAATACAATAAATGAATAAATAAAAATAATAATGTTCCAAACTTAAATAAATAAATAAATAGATAAATAATAATAATAATAATAATAATGTTCCAAACTTAAATAAATAAAAATAATAATATATCAAACCAACTCTTCCTTTACCATTGTGAATGTTAGCGTTGAAGGTGGTGATGTGAGAGTTGAGGACGATGGCAACACTCACAATAAGGACGTCCACAAAGTTCCAAATGAAGGTGGCGTATTTATTGATGACCAAGATGACCAAACCCAGACACTCAGAGTAACCCAGGAGAGACACTTCATCCTCGTGGACCTCCTTCATGTAACACTCCAGCAGACTGTGGGGTCATATAGCCTCAGAAGAAGAGGTGATAGAGAGGTGAGAAAGCAGGCAGGTAGAATATACAACAGTGAGGTCATGTAGCACAAAAAAAAAAGTTGATAGAGAAGTGAGACAGTACGTTGATATTAGTTGATGGAACAGTGAGGTCATATAGCGGCAAAAAAAGATGATAAGAGAGGTGAGACAGCAAGCGGGTTGATATTAGGCGATGCAACAGTGAAGTCATATAGCGCCAGAAAAAGGTGAGAGAGGCGAGACAGCAGGAAGGTAGAAAATACAAAGCAGGTTGATATTAGGCGATGCAACAGTGGGGTCATATAGCGCCAGAAAAAGGTAGTAGTAGTAGTAGTAGTAGTAGACTGTATGTAATTAAAAGATTAATTTAAAGTCTTAGGGTTGATTCCACAGTGGCTTTGTTTTGTTAGGATGCTCCCCAACCAACCACACTTGTCAGTCTTAGGGTCGATTCCACAGTGGCTTCGGTTTGTTAGGATCCTCCCCAACCAACAACACTTTTTCAGTCTTAGGGTTGATTCCATAGTGGCTTTGGTTTGTTATGATGCTCCCCAACCAAAGTTAGCCTTAGGGTTGATTCCACAGTGGCTTTGGTTTGTTAGGATACTCCCCAACCAACCACACTTGTCAGTCTTAATCATATCCAACAAACTCAGTCTTCATATCCACAAAATCTGTCAGGTAGTTCCATTAGTACCATAGTTTGTTAGGATGCACCCCAACCACACTCTAAGGTTGTTCCATTATTACCATAGTTTGTTAGGGTGCTCCCTAACCACACTGTCAGGTAGTTCCATTATTACCATAGTTTGTTAGGATGCTCCCCAGCCCTAGTTTCATAGTGGAGTAATCAAATTCATCCAATAATTCACTCAGGAGTCATTTACACAGTTCAGTTTCTTTCGTTAGGGTGCTTACAAACCAAAACAAACCACTGTAGAATCGGCACTAAATGTTGTTATTGAAGTTTTACAGTAGAAGGAAGATAGAAATTAAATGTTGTTGTTATATTATTATTATTAAATGTCTTATGGGTGAATTATTTAATAAACTTGGTGAATAAACTATATAGTTATCATTATTATTATTATTATTATTATTATTATTATTATTATTATTATGGGTGAATTATTTAATAAACTTGGTGAATAAACTATATAGTTATCATTATTATTATTATTATTATTATTATTATTATTATTATTATTAAATGACTTATGGGTGAATTATTTAATGAATTTGGTGAGTAAACTATACAGTAATCATCATTATCTAACTGTTGGATAGATTTGGTGAATGTGGATACTCAGCTTTTGGAAAATAATGAAGCCTTACAAGTGTGGTTGGTTGGGAAGATAACAAACAAATTCCACTGTGGAGTAAACCCTTGGAAAATAATGAACCCTAAAATTGTGGTTGGTTGTGAAGCTAACAAACAAATACCACAGTGGAATCAACCCTTAGAAAATAATGAATGAAGCCTTACAAGTGTGGTTGTTTGGGAAGTTAACAAACAAATACCACTGTTTAATCGATCCTTGGAAAATAATGAGGCCTTAAAATTGTGGTTGGTTGGGAAGCTTACAAACAAATAAAGAAGCCTTGCAAGTGTGGTTGCTTGGGAAGCTAACAAACAAATAATGAAGCCTTAAAATTGTGGTTAGTTGGGAAGCTAACAAACAAATACCACTGTGGAATCGACCCTAAAGGCTGCTTGATACTTAACACAGGTGAATGGATGTGCATGAAGGTAAGTTATATAATGATGTGTGTACAGCCACAATCAAATAACCACCGACACTTTCCTTCCATCGTGCAAATAAATCATTATCATATCAAAATAAAATAATAAAACACCTTACTTAACTCAATCCCCTCAATTATTATCATTATGAGGTGCTGCAAAATCCTACACGTGTTGTTCAGTCGCCAAAAAAAGTTTCGTTACCATCCTTTTAACAGTGTGATGTAAAGTTGGTACACCTGACTGGTGAATCAGGTGTGACGCGAGAGTCTTTATATACCTCCGTCACCCTCAGTGTCCATCAGTGTCTAATGGGCAGGCAAGTAGGAATGACGTACTTTCAGCCAGTGCTACTTTTTCTGGGTATTTCAAGGTTATTCTTGTTCTAAAATACTCAAACGTATTTTCTTATGTTTAATAATGAATAGTTAAATAGTAATAGTTGTTGAACACTCAAAATTTAGTTTAAAATCAGCTAAACTTTTTATATAAAAAAGCTGTCACTGCCGCAGCCTGCATATTATCAGAGGGGCATAGACGATACCCGTCTCGGATGACCCGAGGCACGGCTGCCCAGTCTAGCGGAGTACCAATCCTGCCGCGCTTAACGATATTAAAATTAACGTAGCAGTGGTAACGAAACTGTTTTTGCCGACTGTTCATATCAAAATATAATCATACAACAACACCACCTTACGTCAACTCAACCCCTTCAATTATTATTATTATTATGAGGTGCCGCAAAATCATACAAGTGTTGTTCTTTATTACCAAGATATTTACTACAATGGAAGGAAAGTGTCGGTGGATATTTGATTGTGGCTGTACTTACTCCTTACCTCCAAAAAGTGAGTGTACAGTTGTATTGAATATTGTAGAACATAGATGCCGTGGTTTCCCCAATGGCAGATACAGTCACTATACCAGCACACACCAACACCCACACTCTTGACCTTCTTGCAACACACAGCTGTCTCTCCACGCCACCCCACCTTGAGAGAGAGAGAGAGAGAGAGAGAGAGAGAGAGAGAGAGAGAGAGAGAGAGAGAGAGAGAGAGAGAGAGAGAGAGAGAGAGAGAGAGAGAGAGAGAGAGAGAGAGAGAGAGAAACTAATAAAAAATAGTTCCATAGTACAATTTGTTTGTTGTTGTATTTGGTTGAAAATATACAGATTCCCTTCTCAGTAGAATATGATCTTACACACACACACACACACACACACAGACATGTTTAGGGTACAGTTGGCCACACATGAAGCTGGTATGGCTCGTTACTTGTGAGGTGGCTACAACGAAAGCAAAGTGAAAAAAGATGTAGTTTGTTGACAGGCAGACAGTAAAATATTATTACTATCTGCTTGTCAACAAACTATAACTTTTGCTCACTTTTCTTCCTGTTGTAGGTATCTAGCAAGTAACGAGGCGTACCAGATTCATGTGTGGGTAACTGTACTATTGCGGACAAAAGTTTCTTTCTACTCCGGGTGATAAGTCCTCACGACTGCTGCCCCTTTTCTGGCCGGCAGGTTGCTGTTGGCTCGAGAACTACACCACCGCGTAAACCAGCAACCGAACAGTTGACTGTCTCGGATTCGGATAGGAAGTAATTTACCCCCCCCCCTTCTCTCTCTCTCATGTGTATAGCATATACAGTAAATAAATGCATTAGATGATAGGTAATATCAGGTGCAAAACAAAATAATGACTATTGCACAAGAAGATAACCTAGTACTACTATTTGTCAGAAATCACACAAAAGCTGAAATATTACTAGAATAAACTGAATCATAAGCCCACAGAAGCATGCAGTAAAATGAAAAATGATATACCTCATTTAAAATGCAATGGGAGCAATGACCTTTTGAAAGTAATGTTGCCTGTGTTCACTATTATGGTATCTTTTCAAGGACTCGGTCTGTGGCATACGGCTGTCTCATGACATGAATCGAACAGTGGTCCACTGTTCGATTAATGCACTTAGATTTTCTCCATATAACCTGTAGTTCTATATTTGCAGCACCTATATGTAATATATCCATTTATATATGTTTTTATATTTACTTTTTAAGTCAGTCATGTTTCCACTAGTTAAAAGAAAGTAACTTTTTTTTTTTCCCCGGACAGTCCATAGGATATCTTATTCACAAAAGCAAAGTTCATTCTTTCTTAAGATAATAATTATTTTCTTCTTAAGCGTTCATTCATGCTCCGAAATTAAAATATAAACTCATACTAATAGAATAGCAACACCATTCACTGTTTCGAAATGAGCCTGAAACACTATGGGAGATCAGTAATGCAAGCATACGAGTAAGTGCAAACTCTGATATGCCTATAGTAGTGAATACAGGCCCTGGCTACGTGTAAAAGGAAAATGGTATATTAATGATACAGTCAGCGTTCAATATGTTAAATACTAGTACTGGCATTTTCTTCTTGTTTAGTTATTACTTGCTTTGCACCTGATATTACCTATCAACTAATGCATCTATTTATATGCTATACATTTCCTCTCCGAATCCGAGACAGTCAACTGTTCTGTTGCTGGTTTACGCGGTGGTGTAGTTCTCGAGCAAGCAGCAACCTGCCGGCCAGAAATGGGCCAGCAGTCGTGTGGACTTATCACCCGGAGTAGAAAGAAACTTTTGTCCGCAATAGTACATGCATACATATATCCAGTTGCCACGAAACACCACCTATATAGAAGGAGCTTGTTTCGTGGCATGGTCAGGAGGAATCAGAAGCCTCTAATTATCATACACGAGCACAGGGTCCTTAAGTATCATCTTCTAATTTACTACAAGCAGCTACCGACTCACAATTAAAAAAAAAAAAAAAAAAAAAAAAATGAGAACGTGAAAACATTTTTTTTTTTTTTTTTTTTTTTTTTTTAGTTATCCATATGTGTATTGACTCTTATGTCCACCACTGTACATTCTATATTTATTTATCTAGTTATTTAATTATTATTTTTATTCATTTATCTAGTTATTTATTTGTTATTATTATTTCTATTATTATTATTAATATTATTATTATTTTAATTTTAATTTTTATCTTATTTTCTTTCTTTATTATTATTATTATTATTATTGTTATTATTATTATTATTATTATTATTATTATTATTATTATCAGTAACATTATTATCATCATCATCAATAATATAATTATTTTAATTTTTATATTATTTTCTCTATAAATTTATTTATTATTATTATTATTATTATTATTATTACCTATCCTAGCCTTACCTGATAAGCAGCCCTGGTAGACGTCTGGCCAGCCTCAGTAGTAACACAGCACCAATGGCACCAAGAGTATAGAAGACCGTAGCTGTCAGTACAACCAACCAGTCACTCCTACTGCTAGACTCAACCACACTCATTACAGTTACACCATCTCTTACTAGGGACGTATCTCTTTCTATTTCTGTCCCTACTTCTTCGTCTAGCGTTCTTCCTGTTTCTATTTCTCTTTCTATTTCTGTTCTTCCTATGTCCATTTCTCTTTCTCTCTCTCCTTTTGTTTCTCTTTCTTCTGTTTTTCCTTCTTCTCTCGCTCTTCCTCTTTCTCCTTCTGTTTTTCCTTCGTCTCCTTCTGTTTCTCTTCCACCCTCTCTTCCTAGGGACATTTCTCTTTCTATTTCTGTTCCTTCTTCTCTTGTTCTTCCTCTTTCTCCTTCTGTTCTTCCTCTTTCTTCTTCTGTTCCTTCTTCTCCTTCTGTTTCTCCTTCTCCTCTTGTTCTTCCTCTTTCTCTTTCTGTTCTTCCTTTTTCTCCTTCTGTCCCTTCTTCGTCTCTTGTTCTTCCTCTCTCTCCTTCTGTTCCTCCTTCATCTCCTCTCGTTCCTCCTACACCTCTCGTTCTTTCTCTCTCTCCTCCTATTCTTCCTTCTCGTCTAGTTCTTCCTCTCTCTCCTTCTGTTCCTCCTTCTCCTTTCGTTCTTCCTGTTTCTGCTTCTGTTTCTCCTTCTCCTCTCATTCTTCCTCTCTGTCCTTCTGTTCCTCCTTCTCCTTCTCTCGTTCTATCTCTTTGTCCTTCTGTTCCTTCTACGCTTGTTATTCTTCCTTTCTGTTCTTCTGTTGCTCCATCTTTATATCCAACTGCTCCTCGTGTTGGTGTAGGTATGTGTTGCTTGTGTGTAGTTGTAGCAGCGATGGCCACTAGTCGTACACTAAGGAAGGCCACCATTGCCACACACACCACCAATGAATATACCGTCAGAGGAGACACCCACGAGAACCTGATAGAAAGAGTTATTATATAGATCACGGCCTAGTCCTGTGTTTCTTAAGGGCGTGTGGGAATAGGGGGACAGACAGGCTTGGGGGGCGTTTAAGTGGGTGTTGGGGGTTTTGGGGGGTGCGGGAGTAGGGGGACAGGCTTGGGGGGGGGGCGTTTAGGTGGGTGTGGGAGTAGGGGGACAGGCTTGAGAGGGGGGGGGTTAGGGGGGTGCAGGAATAGGGGACAGGCTTTCTACCCACCCCAAGCCTGTCCCCCTATTGCCACACACCCCCAGTCCCCCCCTGCCCCAAGCCCTTTCCCTACTCCCACACCCCCTTAAACTTCTTTGCCTCACGCTCCCCTCTGCATAATATATACATCCCTCGCCCCCCTATCCCTTAAAATATTTACCAAACAGTATACTATGAATTAAAAATTACTTATGGTATGGGTGGGGGGTATTAGCTGGGGGGTTACGGTTCGAAACTTTTGGAAATTTGTGCCCATTATATATAAGAACCACTGGACTCTAGACAGTATAGGTCGGCCAGATACCTGAACACACTTCGCCTTGGGCCCACTATGATGTAGACCAGGGCAGGGAGGCACAACCTTTTGGCTCCTCGGGCCACATGATCAAACTTACAACTCACTGAGGGCCACAAGATTTATGTTAAGCAAAAATGTAGAAATTTTAGTTACTTAATGGTAAAAATATAGTTCTGAATGACTTAATACATTACATTACAAAACTATTATTAATCCTTCACCTGACATATATGACACAGTCTTCTTAATGCAATTTTTGACACTGTGATTCATAGACAAGCTTCTTTATGTTGGGTTGAAACTTTGTTGTTGTTATTTTTCACCACTTATTACCTAATAAGGGCTGCCAGAGGGTTGCTTGAGGGCCACATGTGGCCCGCGGGCCGCCGGTTGTGCATCCCTGATGTAGACAGACTGGTTAAGACTGGTTGTCCTTGTGGGTCCAGGGCAGGTATTCACAAAACATCTTAGAGTTTGAAAATGTTCGTATGTTTGTATTTCTGACCACACCATAGTGTTTCAAGTTCATTTCGAAGCAGTGAATGGTTTTGTTATTCTATTTGTATGAGCTGTTGTTATGAATTCGAAGCAGTGAATGGTTTCGCTATTCTATTTGTACGAGCTGTTATTTTGATTTCGAAGCAGTGCCGGGTCCCAGTCCTCTCCATGAATTAACGCTTGCAAACAAAATAATAAGTTAAGAGAGAACCTTGATTTTGTGAAAATGGACCCAGATACTTCACACTCCCACCTGCACTCTGGCTGACCTATTCTATCTAGACCGTGATATAGAGTTACATAAATACACAGACAATGAGGTGACTGGAATTAAGGATTATTGATAGGAATTGTAATACCCCCCAGTGAGTGTCAGAGATGAGATAAGCAAAGCAGAAGGCTCTCTCCCCACTCATCACTCCCTCCGGCCTGAGCTGTACAGGAAAACAAGTCAGAAATAATCACCTTGCGGGGTTGGGAGGAATACGCCCCAAAGAAATTTTATAGGAAAGGCAGAAAGAAGGTGAAATTGGGTGAAATTGCCAACTAATTTGAAAAAAAAGTTATTAATTAATAAACGCTGTTAGTCGGAGATTAGACGCAAGGTGTTTATCTAATCGACGTTTGAAGCTGTCTACGGTGTTACAGTCTATTACGTTACGGGCAAGCCCATTCCAGAAGTTGACGACTCTGTTAAAAAAGAAATTCTTGGATTCGTGTGAGTTAAAAGATTTACCTATGATTTTGCAACCGTTTCCTCTCATGTAATTTGATTGGTCGATAGTGAAATACTTATTGCATTCCATATTGTCTATGCCTTTGATAATTTTAAATACCTGGATTAAGTCACCTCTTAATCTACGTTGTGTTAATGGGAATGAATAGAATTAGTTCTCTTAGTCGCTCCTCGTACGTATTGTTCCTCAGACTTGGTATAATTTTAGTAACCCTAAGTTGGACTTGTTCCAGTTTTGCTATATCTTTCTGGTAGTACGGGCACCAGGCTTTAACAAAGTATTCCATAAGGGGACGGACCAAGGAATTATAAAGAGTAAATATTGTATCTTTGGACTTATACTTGAATGCTCTACCAAAAAAGCCAATTGTTTTATTTCGGTATGGTACCCGATGTGGAGCACTTTATATTTATCTGCATTAAAGAGAGAGAGAGAGAGAGAGAGAGAGAGAGAGAGAGAGAGAGAGAGAGAGAGAGATTGACCTGAGAACACCATCCTTGCGGAGAGAGAGAGAGAGAGAGAGAGAGAGAGAGAGAGAGAGATTGACCTGAGAACACCATCCTTGCGGAGAGAGAGAGAGAGAGAGAGAGAGAGAGAGAGAGAGAGAGAGATACTAACCTTAGAACACCATCCTTGCAGAGAGAGAGAGAGAGAGAGAGAGAGAGATACTAACCTTACAACACCATCCTTGCGTCGTACAGGCAGTAGGCCGAACACATTAGCCAACCTTACCACAGGGAACAGACTCCTCTCACTGTCACTCAAAACCTGTCAAGGAAGGTTAGGTTGGGTTAGGATAGGTTAGGTTAAGATTAGGTTGGGATAGGTTGTTAGGATAGGTTAGGATGGGATAGGTTAGGTTTGGTTAGGTTAGATTAGGTTGGGTTGGGTTGGGTTAGGTTAGGTTAGATTAGGTTGGGATAGGTTAGATTAGGTTAGGATAGGTTAGATTAGATTAGGTTGGGATAGGTTAGGTTGGGATAGGTTAAGTTGGGATAGATTAGGTTATGTTAGATTAGGTTGGGATAGGTTAGGTTAGGTTGGGATAAGTTAGATTAGGGTAAGATGAGTTAGATTAGGGTAGGATGAGTTAGATTAGGTTAGATTAGGTTAGGATAAGTTAGAATAGGTTGGGGTAGGTTAAGTTAGGTTAGGCTAAGTTAGGATAGATTAGATTAGGTAAGGATATGTTAAATTAGGTTACGATAGGTTAGATTAGGTTAGGTTAGATTAGATTGGGATAGGTTAGATTAAGTTAGGTTAGATTGGGATAGGTTGGGCTAGGTTAGATTAGGTTAGGTTAGATTAGGTTGGCATAGGTTAGATTAGGTTGGCATAGGTTAGATTAGGTTGGTATAGGTTAGATTAGGTTAGATTAGATTGGGATAGGTTAGATTAGATTAGGTTGGCATAGGTTAGATTAGGTTAGATTAGATTGGGATAGGTTAGGCTAGGTTAGATTAGTTTAGGATAGGTTAGATTAGGTTAGGTTAGGATAGGTTGGGATAGGTTAGGTTAGGTTGGGATAGGTTAGGATAGGTTAGATTAGGTTGGGATAGGTTAAATTAGTTTAGGATAAGTTAGATTAGGTTAGATTAGGTTAGGATAGGTTGGGATAGGTTAGATTAGATTGGGATAGGTTAGATTATGTTGGCATAGGTTAGATTAGGTTGGCATAGGTTAGATTAGGTTGGCATAGGTTAGATTAGGTTGGCATAGGTTAGATTAGGTTGGCATAGGTTAGATTAGGTTGGGATAGGTTAGGTTTGGTTGGGATAGGTTAGGTTTGGTTGGGATAGGTTAGGTTATGTTAGGTTGTTAGATTACGTTAGAATAGGTTAGGTTAGGATAGGTTAGATTAGGTTAGGATAGGTTAGATTAGGTTGGGATAGGTTAGATTAGGTTACGATAGGTTAGATTAGGTTAGGTTAGATTAGATTGGGATAGGTTAGATTAAGTTAGGTTAGATTGGGATAGGTTGGGCTAGGTTAGATTAGGTTAGGTTAGATTAGGTTGGCATAGGTTAGATTAGGTTGGCATAGGTTAGATTAGGTTGGCATAGGTTAGATTAGGTTAGATTAGATTGGGATAGGTTAGATTAGATTAGGTTGGCATAGGTTAGATTAGGTTAGATTAGATTGGGATAGGTTAGGCTAGGTTAGATTAGTTTAGGATAGGTTAGATTAGGTTAGGTTAGGATAGGTTGGGATAGGTTAGGTTAGGTTGGGATAGGTTAGGATAGGTTAGATTAGGTTGGGATAGGTTAAATTAGTTTAGGATAAGTTAGATTAGGTTAGATTAGGTTAGGATAGGTTGGGATAGGTTAGATTAGATTGGGATAGGTTAGATTATGTTGGCATAGGTTAGATTAGGTTGGCATAGGTTAGATTAGGTTGGCATAGGTTAGATTAGGTTGGGATAGGTTAGGTTTGGTTGGGATAGGTTAGGTTTGGTTGGGATAGGTTAGGTTATGTTAGGTTATGTTAGATTACGTTAGAATAGGTTAGGTTAGGTTAGGATAGGTTAGATTAGGTTAGGATAGGTTAGATTAGGTTGGGATAGGTTAGATTAGGTTAGGATAGGTTAGATTAGGTTAGGATAGGTTAGATTAGGTTAGATTAGGTTAGGATAGGTTAGATTAGGTTAGATTATGTTAGGATAGATTAGGTTGGCATAGGTTAGATTAGCTGGGATAGGTTAGATTAGGTTAGGTTAGGTTGGGAGTCGTTTGCTTTATGGGGTGAATTGCAGGCTGCTGACTTCTACAACTATGATACTCCTCCAACTATGGGCCTGGATATACAATGAATAAATACTTGTATCCACCACCACTTCATTTTAAACTCAGTCCCTCATTGAACACCACCAAATGTTTTCCCAGGCTTGTGTTATTCATTACTATGGATGCTAGACTGGTGATAGGGAAAGTTGGAGCTCCCGTTTCACATGTCAATCCTCCTTTTCTGATCTTTTTCCGAGTCTCACCTACACCGAGAGTAGTTGAGAAGTGTGCTGGGTAGTTCACATCAACACATCTTCCCTCACCGGTGTGTTGCTGAGTATAGTCTGACCACTCTTAAAATGTGGTTTGGGTGGGGTCGTGTGGGACCCGTCCCTGTGTACAGGGTTGCCGCGAATTCAGAGCTCTAACTGACAGAAGGGTGACCTGACATACCTTCACCTCATGTCTGCCTGTCACGTGTCACGTGACGTAATTTGAATTACGCGTATGTAAGCATAATTAATAGAATGTTCTAGAGTAGTGGAATATTCCATACAGAGGAACAAAGGTAGGAGAGGGGTTAAGATGTAGGTGCAGCCTAGTTAATCTGCAGGGTTAATCCGCAGGTAGTGGATTAGTGCTAAAAATAGACCAGGGAAGGTCAACTGAATTTGCCACATCCAGTCTTATAGTCGTTCGTATGTTAATTACAGCTTGTATTAATCAATTATGCTACCAGGGTAACTTATGGTATTGCAAATGATCGTGAAGTGGAGGGAAATTATCGGGAATTAATAGTACGCCATAGGTAAATTGAAATTGCATGTATAACTAAGGAATGAGAGGGTACAATGTAAATCGTAGTCAGTTAGGAGAACCGAACACAGATAGGGAGGAGGAGCCAGGAAAATTTTGAATTTCCAGCCTCTCAGTTAACATTGGAAATATAGGTTAGTTTGGAGACACACTTTAAGAAGGGAACAACACTCGTATCGTCAGCTTCCCTTGCCTAAATTACCTCCACGTGTTGAGTCGGGAGTGAACAATGTAAACGTCGAATCGTTGGATAATTATCACGATTCACAAGGCTTTACAGTTGTATAACTGGCCAGTCGCCTCGACGGTGGTTCAGTAAGTGAATTAAGGTGAGGGAGAGTTGGATCTTTGAAAATTACGAGTGTGTTGTGAGATCTCTGAATTATTCCCAAGTGTGAGACATTAGAAATATTCCAAACTTGCGTTGCTTGAGAATTATTACAGTGTTAACGTAAGCTAGACTATCGTACTAGAGAATCGTCACGTATACGAGCGGGACGAAGCGACGTAGCGAGAGCGAGTAGCTAGTTAGCGTGGCGTGAGTGTGTGTGTGTGTGTGAAATTTAATTATTCATGTTGGCTACTGGAGTTGAATAAATATAGAAAATTGCAATTGGTTGTTTGAATGCACCAGTAGATTTGTTATCTATATAAATACATATATATCGGGAAGAACCCCCTTAATATTAAAAAAATTCTATGTGCGGGGGTGATTGAGGCCAACGGGGAAATAATCCCCGACTTTTTGTTCTTCGCTGCAGCCAACCAACGAGATCATAAATTGAACCGGGCAAGTTAAGTTTATAATTATCATATTATAAATTAAATTATCGATCATTCTCACATCACCATCACATATTGCCCCAGGACAATCTTTTAATCCTGGTCCAACCCTACACCACACCCAGACCCCAATTGGTGACCACGTGTCTTGCTTCCCCGCCTCCCTCTTCGTCAATCATTCCTTTTTTCCTGTAATCTTTATTTTCACTTTCTCCTCAGTATACTCTAATTTCTTCACTTTATGAATCTCTATTGTTCATATGATTCATGTAGTTTTACATCCTAAGTACAATAGTTCCATTACATTATACTCCACGTATTAAAGTTTTGACCTTATTTCCGCACCACCCATGGTCAAGGTGCGCTTTTTTTCTTTTTTTTCCAGAGGTTTCCCCGGTAGGCCTATTCCTCTCTTCAAACATCATGTATGATATTAACATGAATCATCATCATCAGAAGAGAGAGTGATTGTGAAAGAATCTATGAAATGGTCAATTACCACATATCTTTTCATATCATCTGCTTGTAGTTTTTCTGCATGTGCAACAGCATTTCTCCAGTTTTCATTCGTAATTTTACCAACTGCCTCATGAATAAGTGGCTTCATGTCCGCATTCCTGAATGTATTTTTCTTGGAAGCATAGCCCATGAGCTGAGCCCATTTCAGCTCAATAGGGTTATACTGGCAATGATACGGGGGCAGGCGTACAACCCTATGGCCGTGCTCTGAGGCAATCGTGTCAAGTCACAAAATTTGTGTCAGCAGCAGTCATATGGCGGGTAACAAGTTGCATCAGTTGTACATTTACCAGACCCTCAGGTAATGTTACGCTCTTTTTTTTCCAGCCATTCTCTTATCACATCTTTATTGTTGGAAATTGTTGGTGGTTTATGCATTTTCCTTGAGTGATATGATGCATTATCCATCACGATAATTGAAGACGGAGGAATGTTCGGCATCAGCTGTGTCTTCTACCACTATTCGAATGTCTCTGCATTCATTTGATCATGGTAATCTCCAAAATTTTTTGCTTAGAAGATCAGAGCAGCTTCGGGAACAAATCCATCTTTAGTTCCTGTCTTTCCCTGTCGGTACTCGGATACCCTCAGCCTTGTCTGATGTGCTGTCTACCCAGAACTTTGAAACAGTATAGTTCTGGTTGAGCCAGATTTCATCCAAGTAAACGATGTGTTTCTCAGAACGTGTAAGGGTCTTCATTTCTTCCAAGAAATGGTACCTTGTCGAAACTACGTCGCTGTGTTCCATCAGAATTTCCTTTCATCAACTTTTGTTTATTTAAATCCTATTTTCTTTAATGTTTTTCTTAATGTTTCTCACCCGCCATGTTTAGAAAGATTCTCCTTGATTTCTGCATGAATTGTTTCAAGTGTGAGGATTTCTTCCCTTTCATAAAACCTGAGAACAGTTATGCGTAGCACACCTTCATTAAAATAATCGAAGAAGTCTGCAACAGGCGTTGCACGTTTCCTTTTCTTGGAAGACGTAAACTTTAGAGAGTTGTGTTCTTCTATATCTTTTGCTTCTCTGCGTATGGTCTCGATTCTCCTTTTGCTGAGGTTTGTTGCTGCGGCTGTTCTGCAAATAGCCTTGTTGACATCCTCCAACATTCCTCCATTCTCCTTCTCCTATACTAAATACTGTCTTACTCTGAAGACAATTTCCTTAGCTTGATTATGAAGGTGGGAGCTTGTTTGCTGAGCTGCCATCGTGTCAGAGTCAAGATGGAAAATGAACAGTGGGAGCATTGTTTTTGGTTGCAGTGGGAGCACTTGACAGAAGTTTAAATACTCCCCTGCCCTGTTAATTACCTCCCAGGAGATACATATGTACCGTGTTCCAGTTGTTGAGAGTGATGGGTATTGCCGCTCATGATAGTTTTAACATTTATTTTTATTAAGGAACGAGTATATACATCACTTCCATTTCTTCATAAAGTATTATAAACACAATTGTTGCATTACATACCCAACTTAGAACTATGACGAATGTCAAATAAAAGTAGCAACATATTCGTAGCACCACTGTGAAATGTGTATGCCACATTTCTTTATTATTACATAAAGACGTTGCATTATAAAGTTTATTTGTCATTGACATACTTAAGTATACTTAAGTATATATTGTTACGTGTTCGGGTATTTTACATTATATCACACAAGCCACGAATCGCTAGTTTAAGAAACGTGGCGACGGCCGCGACGCTGTAAATGGGGACAGGTCCCGCACGACCCCACCCAAACCACATTTTAAGAGTGGTCAGACTATAGTTGAGAAGTGTGCTGGGAAGTTTACATCAACACATCTTCCCCCTGCCTACAAGGTTGCTATCCTTGCTCTTACAGCCGGGTACCTACTTACTGCTAGGTGAACAGGGACATAGGGGGCTGGGAAATTTGTTCAACAATTCAACTGACCCAGGAATTGAACCCGGGATCTCTCGCGTACCAGGCGAGTGTGCTAACCGTTACACCATCAGCACCCCCTCACCGAGAGTAAGCCAACATACAGTACTCTCAAAGACATTTCTCCATTTGTTTACACAATACAAACAACACACTAAACACACACACTGAACACCACACCCCTCTGTCTAATTTTTAGATTTTTTGAACATGGAAACTATTTGAAACAAAGCCTCGGAGGCCCCTGGGAATGGTCCAATAAATGGTCCCCTCGCCCTGGACCATTAGTTAAGGACCCCCTCGAGATGCCCTGGACCATTGCCTGACTCACTCTCCATTAATTTTTGCAACATTCGTGGTCTTTCCTCTAATTTCACCTCTGTTGTCCATCGCTTTTTCTCTGCTAAACTTCATCTTCTCTTCCTCACCGAAACTCAGATCTCAGCAACAACCGACAACAACCCCTTCTCTGTCTCCTATTACTTTAATTCTCTATACTCAGTTTCGAGCCAAAGGCGGATATTGTGTATATGTATACAACGACCTCGCTGAAGCCCATTCCACACGAGAAACAAAAGATGACGGTCAGACACTGTTACCAAATTTGTGGGTGGATAGCGGGCACGAGTGGCTAATGGTTGTCGGGGACTGTTTGACCTGGTGAATGAAACAATTTATGATAGTTTTATAGACATGAAAATTGATGAAAAGAAAGAAATATTAGATATATCTGATCATAATCTAATAGAAATAAGACTAAAATACCCACAATCAACTGGAAAAACATATAAGAAAAATATATACAAAGCCATACAGATACTATTATACAACGGAAGAAAAGAATCTAAAAGAATTTACACAAAAAGTGGAAGAAGAGATAAGGAACAAAGATATAAATGATATGGTCAAACTAAACAAGGCAATGAAAGAACAAGCCGAACAAGTGCTAAAGAAAACTTATAAGAGGAGAGAAAGCATAACACAAAAGGTTACAGAACCACCATGGATAAACGATGAAATCAGAAAGAAAATATCACAGAGAAGAAACTTGAATAAGAGAAAGAGAAATGCAGAAACACCAGAAGTGAAAGAAGAAATGCAAAGATTATACAAGGAAAAGAAATATGAAGTACAAACACTTATAAAGGAAGAAATCTACAAACATGAAAGAAAGATCACAGACGAAATAAAGAATAGCAGCGAGAAAGGCAAAAGAATTTGGGAACACATAAATAAACTAAAAGGGAAGACACAGACAAAGGAAGAAGATCACACACTGTATGACGATGATGGAAATAAGATGAGTGAACAAGAAATGATATCAAAATTAAAGGAATTCTGGAGTAACATATACCAGAAACACGACAACAACATAAAGGAAGTATGGAACAAAGAGGAAATGGAAAAGTACGAAAGAGAATTTAGAGAAACAACACAAGAGATAGCTGCAGAAAATGGACTCGCATACCCAAAGGAGTTACTTGACCACATGCAAATGATATGCAATTTTGAAAAACAAATAAGCAAAATGGAAAATTACAAAATAAACGAAGAAGAAGTACGAGCAACATTGAAAAAGTTAAAAATGAGGAAAGCTGCTGGACCTGATAATATGAAACCTGAAATGTACAAGACCCTGATACAAAGTGACTCATGCATAAAGAAGCTAACTGAATACTTCAATGAAATACTGGAAAGAGAGAATATACCAGAAGATTGGAAAACCACTAAAACAAAAATGATAGAGAAAAAGAAAAAGCCCACTGTGAAAGATTTAAGACCAATAGCATTGAGTAATTATTCATATAAGATATTTATGTCCATACTCAGAGAGAAAATAGATCATATACAAAGAACACAAGAAATGAAAGACACACAAGCAGGATTTACTAAGAAAAGAAGAATAGAGGACAACTTGATGATATTAAATTACTGTATAGAAACCAGCTATCTAGAACGTAAACCCCTAATAGTCACCTCAATAGACTTTGCAAAAGCCTTTGACTCTGTGAAAAGAGAACAGCTAATTGAAGTACTGAAAACCTATAAGATACACCCAAGAATAATAAACATAGTAGCCACCATCTACCTAGACGACAATACCACCATCAACATAGGAAACGAAGAAATAATGAAATTAGATATTACAAGTGGAATAAGACAAGGATGTACAGAATCTACAACTTTATTTAAACTAATAACATATAAAATACTAAAGGAAATGGAGACAAGAACAGGATTCACAAATGAACTTTTCAGAATAAATATGCTATTCTTTGCTGACGATGGACTTCAATTAAGCCATTCAGTAGAAGAAGCAAGAGAAAACTTAAGAAAGCTAATAGACAACAGCCTGGAATGCGGATTAGAAATAAATAAAGACAAAAGCAGCATCATAATTTATAACATGTCAGAGCAACCACCAGAAATCGAAGGTATCAAAGTGACAAACAATATAAAATACTTGGGCATAGTAGTGGACAACACCAGGAACTGCTTTAAGAGCCAAAAGATAATTATGCATGAAAAGGCACAAAAACTGGCCAACATAACTTACTCAGTGATACACAAAAGTTGCAACAAATTACTAATAGGAAAAACCTATTGGAAATCAGTGGCACTGCCGAGTATATTATATGGTACCAATGTGATGAACCTAACAAAAAGTGACTTAGAAAAACTACAGAGACAAGAAAACAAAGTCTTCAGGCAAATACTGGGAGCCCCAACATATGCAACAACAGCAACACTGAGAGGAGAAGTGGGGGCTTCCTCCATGGAAAAAAAGAATTAAAGAAGGCAAAATTATGTACCTGAAATCAATATTACAATATAATGAAGACAATGAAGCAAGAAACAACCTATTATATGAAATAATTAAAGACATGAAGTTCACAAATATGTACAAATGGATGGATGAAGTGAATGAAACACTAATGGAGATAAAATTGAACTTTGACAATATAAAAACAATGGAAGTGAAAGACATTAAAGAAAAATTAAACACATGGGACACACACAAATGGAAAAGAGAAATGGCCACCAAGAGCAGTTTACAGATATACAGGAAATGGAAAACAGAAATCAAAGCAGAAAACAATATATATGATAATACAACAAAATCAATTATACTTTATAAATGCAGAACTAATGTGCTGAACTTAAATGACAGGAAAAGGTTTGGGGACGGAAACACAAAATGTATATCATGTGAAGAAGATGAAACATTAGAGCACTTTGTTTTATTTTGCAGAGACTATATAGATATCAGAAAAAACATATGTGAACTACAACAACCATACATAGAAAATAAGGAACACATCATTGGAAATTTACTATTCAATACAGAAAATCTAGAAAAAGCGAAAGAAACACTTTATGAATTTTGGAAAAGAAGAGAAAAACGAAGGAAACTGAGTGAAAACTAACCAGGAATTATAAGGGGAAAGCCGTTGGAAAGGTAACATTTCCCCGACGAACATCGCATAGCATCGCTGGTAATACTGGTAGAAAGTGAGAAAATTCCACTCGGTTGCCCGTGCCCGCCGTCTTTTTGCTTCTCGTGTGGAAGGGACTTTAGTTTTTTCTTTCGTGTTCCTGAACTTGACTCTTCCGAATTCTTAACCTTCTAGCTTCAGCTCACCTATTACTCTGTCTAAATATATATGTGCTGTATATCTCTCTCCTAACTCTACTGACTCTACCGCCGTGCTGGGCGGGATATCTCAGCAACCCTGGAAGACCAATGGTTCTTTTAGCAGATGAGTCTTCCTGGGTGGGTTTGGGAACCCTGGGTTGGAGGAAATGCCACTCAAATATCCTATTAGTACACCACCGGCCAATGCTCTTATTGGGCGTATGAGTGTTCTTCTTAGTAGGGTTCAGGGTAGCCCTTAAGGCGGAAGAGCAGCTTTATGCTGCCAACGGCATCTCTGAAATGGAGTCATGGGTTGATGCCATAGTCATGTGCCTGATTTTCCGCAACTCATCCATTTCCCTACTATTAGATGGCACAATCTAACTAATTTCACCTTTACTTTCCAATTTATTCTTTCTTATTCTTACTCTTATAAAGGTGAAGCTGCTCATCTTGGTGCAAACCGCAGTCACGCAGCTACTATCTTTGATCCGGTTATAAGATCAGATTATGGCAGTTATTCTGGTCGCCATGCTCAGATAGTGAAGGTGGGAAGATCATTTTTGATCTATTGAGAAGTAACGCCCGCCTAAGCAAGGCAGTCCCTTGCCAGTAGGTTCTTCTCCTGCCCGTCACCCCTGGAGAGTTTGAGCTAGCTCTTCTAGGCCAATGTCTGAAAGGGATGACGTTAATTTTACTAGCTTGCTGACTCAGGTTTCCTTATACTTGGTTCTTCCGGTTATATGACCTTTGCTTGTACTTGGACTTGCTTCACGATTTCTCTACTTCTCATCTTCCCATTTTACTTCTTTCAGTTATTCAAGTTTTTACTTGTTATTTTGTCCGGTGATATTGAATTAAATCCCGGTCCACGTAGACCTACCCATCATGTGAGAAGCTGCCGTATTTTGTATTCTAACATCCGCGGACTTCATAAGAACATTAAAGATCTAACTTTGGCATCAGTAGATTATGACATTGTTTTTTGTTCAGAAACTCTTGTCTCTAACCATAGACACGTTTCAGAACTTCTTATGCCTGGCTTTAATAAACCACTTCTTATTCGTCGTGACTCTTTTCCTCGTGTTCGTGGAATGAGTTTGTACATCCGATCTGGCTTCAATGCCCAGCCTTTAACAAAATTTATTTGCGGTTGCCATGAGATCCAGTTAGTTAAAGTTTCCAGTAAATATCATAACCACTACATTTTTAGCCTATACAGAAATCCTGACGCCAATGACAACCTATATGACTGTCTCTTAAATGCCATGGCATTAATTCAGTCTGTTGATGTCAAGTCCTCTTTCATCTTTGTTGGAGATGTAAATGCACATCATCAAGAGTGGCTGAACTCTGTTTCTCCAACAAATAGACACGGTCATGCTGCCCTGGATTTTACTAATTTATCTGGGTGTGAACAGTTGATTACTGGACCTACACATATTTCTGGAAACTGTCTGGATCTCGTTTTGACAGATGTTCCTGGTGTTGTGGAGACTATAGTTCTTGCACCTGTGGGTACTTCTGACCATAATTCCATATCCTGTAAAATCAATCTTGAATTTACTGTGCCTGATATCACTATCACTCGTAAAGTCTATCTTAAATCTCGGGTTAACTGGGATAATGTATGTGATGATGTTACTAATATCCAGTGGAACCACATACTAAGATCTGATGACCCAGTTTCATCACTCAATAACTCTCTCTTGGAAATTCTTAACAGAAGAGTCCCATCAAAATTAATCAAATCCCGTATAAAAGATAAAGCTTGGTTTGATGATGACTGCAAACGTGCTTTTAATAACAAGCAGGCTGCATACCATCGCTGGAGACGTGGTCGAAACCAGTTGCTTTGGGATGACTATATACATCTTAGGTCAGTTGCGCAGAGAGTTTATAGTAATGCTGAGAGGGATTACAATTCCCATTTACAGGAGGTTCTTGCAGGTGCTACTCAGCCACATAAATGGTGGGCTTCACTTAAGGCCTCATTATTTGGTATTGATTCCTCCATGCCTCCACTTCGTGATTCTGATGGTTCTGTTTCTTTTGACCCATTGATTTAGGCTAATATGCTTTCAAATATATTCATTGGTAAGCAGAGTGATCAGGAATTGCAATTACCTTCAACATGTTACCCTAGTCCTGGTCTAAAGTCAATGGCTTTTAAATCAGCTGAATTGAAACAATATCTATTGGATCTTGACACTTATGGTGGGACTGACCCTGATGGATTTTTCCCTCTCTTCCTTAAGAAGATTGCTGTTGTTTTAGCACCTAAATTGGCTGTGGTATTTAGGTTGCTCTTGAAATCTGGTAGTTTTCCTCTTTACTGGCGTAAAGCCAGAATTACCCCAATTCCAAAGGGAGCCACTGCGTCATCAAATCCATCCGAGTATCGTCCCATTTCCATTACACCTATTCTTTCTAAGATCTTTGAGAGGCTTTTAGCGAGGCGTCTTAACTCTTATTGTAATAATAATGATTTAATACCCATTTCACAATTTGGTTTTCGCAAAGGTTTGGGTACCTGCGATGCACTTTTGACCTTGTCTCACGCACTTCAATCTTCGTTGGACAAGGGATATGAATCTCGTGTTGTGGCTATTGATTTTAGCTCTGCTTTTGATCGGGTTAATCATAAAGCACTTTTACATAAGCTGCAACTTATTGGTATTGGTGGTAGTCTCTTATCAATTTTTAAAGAATTTCTGATGAACAGGTCACAATGTGTTGTCATTGATGGGTGCACTTCTGTCCCTGTACCTGTTGTTTCGGGTGTTCCACAGGGCAGTGTACTTGGGCCTCTGTTTTTTATTCTCTTTACTGCTGACTTGGGCTTTGAGCTCGAAAATAAGCTTATTTCTTATGCTGATGACACAACTTTATATTCACCCATTCCATCACCAGGGAGTAGAATTGAAGTTGCAGCATCCCTAAGCAGGGACTTGGCTAAGATTACTTCTTGGTGTGAACTTTGGGGTATGAAGCTTAATGCCAAGAAAACTCACTCCATGATTGTTAGCAGATCACGCACTTTGGTTCCTCCTCATCCTTGTTTGCATATTTCTGGTGAACAAATTGAGGATGTGACAGGTTTGCATTTGTTGGGAGTGACTCTTGATCCCAAGTTGACCTTTGAAAGGCATATTCGTTCCTTATCTTCTACTATTGCACAAAAGATTGGTTTACTCCGCAAGTGTTTTAAAAAATTTGCGTGTGAAACCATAGTCTTAAAATCTTTTTATGCTTTTATTTTGCCTCACTTTGAATATTGCTCTTCTGTTTGGAACTCTGCTGCTGACTGTCATCTAAAGTTGCTTGACAGAGCTCTTACTTCTATAAAATTTGTTCTACCTGCTGTATCTCTTGATCTCCATCATCGGCGTCAGGTTGGTGCCCTTAGTCTTGTATTCAAAATTTTTAACAATACTCGGCATCCCCTGCATAGTGTTTTACCTGAATGTTTTATTCCGACTCGCATAACAAGGTTTACAAGGAGTCTTAATGACTTTGCCATGACTCTAATTAATGCTTCTACATCTCAATTTTCTCGTTGTTTTATTCCTTCTATGATTACCTTATGGAATCATCTGCCTAACGAGGTTGTACAGTCAACTGATATTACTGGTTTTAAATCTAAAGTTAATGTCTTATTGCAACAGTAGTTTGTCTATTTTTTAAAAATCATATCTTTTCTTTTGTATAAGCTTTCATTGACAACTAGTTTTCTCTTTTGGGCTCTCTATACTCAGTAGCCCCTTTCCTTTTTTCTTAGTTGTTGTAGTCTCTCTTCAGTACTCCCCAGGTATTTTGTGTGGATCCATCTATTGATGTGTCTGCACCCTGTTGGGAGGCTATGACAGCTTCTATAATAATAATAATAATAATAATAATAATCCAAAATTCTATGTCTATCTTCTGTCCAATTCTCCATTCTCGGAAATCTCCATTTTAGGTGATTTCAATGTTCACCACCGCCTTTGGCTTTCATCTCCTTACACTGATCCACCTGGTGAACAAGCCTTCATCTTTTCTATCCTCAACGACCTAGAGCAGCTAATTCAACACTCTACCCGTACAAAAAAAAAAAAAAAAAAAAAAACATTACCTTGCGTGTGTCTCTGGGATTTTCAACGTCTTTCCACGCCTGCAATTTTTCTTGTCGTGGCTTTTTCCTTCCTCCATCACCACCGTTTCTTCCTCCACCCCCACCGCCTGTTCTTCCTCCTCCACCACCGCCGTCGCCTCTTCTTCCTCCACCATCACCAAGGCCTCTTCCTCTACCATCACCACCACCTCCTCTTCCTCCACCATCACCACCTAGGCCTCTTCCTCCACCACCACCACCGAGGCCTCTTCTGCTTCCACCACCACTGTCACCTTTCCTTCCTCCACCACCACCGCTGCTTCTTCCTCCACCACCACCACCGTCGCCTTTTCTTCCACCACCGAGGCCTCTTCTGCTTCCACCACCACCACCACCACCACCACCACCACCTTTTCTTCCTCCTCCTACCACTGCCTCAGAGCGGTGATAAGGACGAAGATGACGAAGGAAGGGCAGGAAATGTGGCGAGAGCATGGTGAAGAGATGGCAACAATCCTACTAAGATGTATTCGTCGTAATAGTGTTGGTGGTTAGGTTAGGTTAGGTTAGGTTAGAGGGTGGTGTTGGTGGGTTAGGTTGGGGGTGGTATTTTTGGTTTGGTTGGGTTGGGTTAGATTAGGTTAGGGGTGGTGATAATAGTGTTGGTGGTTAGGTTAGGTTAGGTTGGGTTGGGTAAGAGGGTGGTGTTGTTGGTTAGGTTGGGTTATGTGTGGGGGTGGTTAGTTTGGGTTAGGTTAGGTTATGTGAGAGAATGGTGTTGGTGGTTGGGTTGGGTTGGGTTAGGTTATGTGTAGGGGTGGTCTTGGTGGTTGGGTTGGGTTGGGTTGGGTTGGAGGTGGTTACGTTGGGTTGTTGGGTTGGGTTGAGTTAGGTTTTGTGTGGGGGTGGTTACTTTGGGTTGGGTTGGGTTGGGTAATGTGTGGGGGTGGTTGGGTTGGGTTGGTTAATGTGTGGGGGTGGTTGGGTTGTGTTGGGTAATGTGTGGGGGTGGTTGGGTTGGGTTGGGTAATGTGTGGGGGTGGTTGGGTTGGGTTAGAGGTTGGTGTTGGTGGTTAGGTTGGGCTAGAGGGTGGTGTTGGTGGTTAGGTTGGGTTATGTGTGGGGATGGTTGGGTTGGGGATGGTTGGGTTGGGTTTGGTTGGATTGGGTTAGGTTAGGATTGGGTTTGGTTAAGTTAGGATTAGGTTTGGTTAAGTTAGGATTAGGTTTGGTTAAGTTAGGATTAGGTTTGGTTAAGTTAGGATTGGGTTTGGTTAAGTTAGGATTGGGTTTGGTTAAGTTAGGATTGGGTTTGGTTAAGTTAGGATTGGGTTTGGTGAAGTTAGGATTGGGTTTGGTTAAGTTAGGTTATGTGTGGAGGTGGTGTTGTTGGTTGCGTTGGGTTGGGTTGGGTTAGGTTAGGAGTAGTGGCGGTTAGGTTAGGGATAGTGGAATAGTATTGGTGGTTAGGCCAGTTAGGCTAGATAAGGTTAGGGGTGGTGGTGATTGGGTCAGGGGTGGTTAGGTTAGCTTATGTGTGGTGGTTAGGTTGGGTTGGGATAGCTTAAATTAGGTTAGGTTATGTTATGCGTGGTGGTGGTGTTAGGGGTTAGGTTGGGCTGAGTTGAGTTAAGTTAGGTTAGGTTATGTGTGGTGGTGGTGGTGTTGGATCACTCTCACAGGGACGGACATCATATCCATCTGAAATGTGTTGTTAATTTGTCATCCACTCAAAGATACAACGTACAGCCACAATCAAATATCCACCAACACTTTCCTTCCATCATAGTAAATATCTTGGTAATAAAGAACAATACATGTATAATTTTGCAACACCTCATAATAAAAAAATTGAGGGGGCTGAGTTGACATAAGGTGTTGTTGTATGATTATATTCTGTTATGAACAACACGTGTATAATTTTGCACCACCTCATAATAATAATAATAATTGAGGGGGTTGAGTTGACGTAAGGTGTTGTTGTATGATTATATTTTGATATGATCCTGATTTAATTGCACGATGGAAGGAAAGTGTTGATGGTTATTTGATTGTGGCTGTACAGTACATTCGCAATCCACAATCCCTAGCCCACCTGAGTCGAAGCCCGAGATCTGAAGCAGGGAGTTTCTGGACGACAGCCCACCCAAACCTTCATAAGGATACACACACATTTCGAACCAATGGAGGCTTTCGGTGGGCTGTCGTCCAGAAACCACCTGCTTCAGATCTCGGGCCTCGACTCAGGTGGGCGAGTGGCTGTGGTGTCCGAGTGTACAGTCGTGTCAAAAATAATCATACATATAGGGGTATCTCACGAAAGAGTTTGACAGCTTCCCTCTGTTCCTTAACTGATAAACTTTCCAATAAATTAGTTAAGTACCATCTTTTAATTTACTACAAGCAGCCACACACTAATTAAAACAATAACATCATTATGTGAACGTGAAAACATTACACAGTAAATTGTTTGAGATACCCATATGTGGATGATTATTATTGACCACGATGGGATGTATAATACACTCGTGATACGTAATCCCTGACCAGAGACGAACGGCAGGCACCACACACACATACCCTGCATTCGAACTCAGCCTCTATATGTGTACTGGGTGGGGAAATGCATAAGCAATACTCGTACCAGGCGATTCGAAGCTTTCTGCTCCTCACACTCTGGTCAGAAATTATGTATCACGAGTGTACAGCCACAATCAAATATCCACCAACACTTTCCTTGCATCTTAGTAAATATCTTGGTAATAAAAAACAACACGTATATGATTTTGCAGCACCTCATAGTAATAATTGAGGGGGTTGAGTTGACGTAAGGTGTTGTTGTTGTATGATTATATTTTGATATGATATTGATTTGTTTGCACAATTGAAGGAAAGTGTTGGTGGTTATTTGATTGTGGCTGTACAGTTTGCCACAGGAATTCTTACACAGACCTTATAGAAATAGAGGTAATTATTCTGAGAGTACTACAGCGAATGGTCTACTAAGTGACTCGGTGATTAGGAAAATAATAAAAGTAAAAATGATGTGTTGCAATTACACAGTACTACATTTCTTTTCATTTTATTTCCTTCCTGCTTGCTGTCACACCTCTCTATCACCTTTCTCTGGCGCTATATGACCTCGTTGTTGCGGCGCCTAATATCAATCAATCAATCAATCAATCACAGTACTGTATTTTCCATGTTATGTTGTAAGCACTCGAATACAACAGTGTGTGTACGAATTCTTGTGACCAATAGTACCCAACCACTCATTCCCAGCCAAACCTGACATAAAGAGTGAAACAGGGCAACACACATCAACAGCCTGAGTCGAGTCAGATACTTGAACTAGCGAGAGGGTGGAGGGAAGGTACAGCCACAATCAAATATCCACCAACACTTTCCTTGCATCTTGGTAAATATCTTGGTAATAAAGAACAACACGTGTATGATTTTGCAGCACCTCATAATAATAATAATTGAGGGGGTTGAGTTGACGGAAGGTGGTGTTGTATGATTGTATATTGATATGATATTGATTTATTTGTACTATGGAAGGAAAGTGTTGGTGGTTATTTGATTGTGGCTGTACAGTCACGAGCACTAATAAGTATACAACTTTGATTGAAGCTTTTAACAGTCCAATTCACCAACGAACTAATTCAAATAGAGATCTTATTGTGTATTTATTTACCGTCTCTAGGTATTCCAAGCACATCTGAATATTTATTAGTGCTCGTGACTGTACTGTTTCGTTGATTCGACTCAGGTTAATGTGTGTTGGTTTGATTCACTCCTCGTGTCCATGCCACCGTATGGGTTGACTGGGATTGATTGATGGATTGATTGATTGATTATTAGGTGCCGCAACAGCGAGGTCATATAGCGCCAGAAAAAGGTGATAGAGAGGCGATACAGCAAGCAGGAAGGAAATAGAAAGAAAAAAGGGACAGTTGAAGAACTAAAAGCTAGTGGCTGGGGTCGAAGGGGCGCCCAAACCCTTAAAGTATTGCCCATATCACTAATGCAGTCAATAAGGAGTGGGTTGGCTGGGAGTGGGTGCATACAAACAGTCACGAGCACTGATAAGTATTGAGGTGTACTTTCTTCGAATACCTAGACACAGTAAATAAATGCACAATAAGATCTCCTTCGGAATTAGTTCGTTGGTGAATTGGTTGGTGGACTGTTCGAAGCTTCAACCAAAAACTTGTATATTTATTAGTGCTCGCGACTGTACAGCCACAATCAAATATCCACCGACACTTTCCTTCCATCCTGCAAATAAATCAATATCATATCAAAATATAATCATACAACAACACCTTACGACAACTCAACCCCCTCAATTATTATCATTATTATTATAAAGTGATGCAAAATCATACACGTGTTGTTCATATCAAAATATAATCATACAACAACACCTTACGTCAACTCAACCCCCTCAATTATTACCATTATTATTATGAGGTGATGCAAAATCATACACGTGTTGTTCATATCAAAATATAATCATACAACAACACCTTACGACAACTCAACCCCCTCAATTATTATGATTATTATTATGAGGTGATGCAAAATCATACACGTGTTGTTCTTTATTACCAAGATATTTACTACGATGGAAGGAAAGTGTTGGTGGATGGATATTTGATTGTGGCTGTACTGTACATACATACATTTACAGACAAGTAGTGAAGAATTATAACTTACAAGCACTCGTTGTTGTTGTTGTAGTAATGAGTGACCCTTGGTAGGAAGGAAGGTAGGATGAGGTGCAGGTGTTGTCTCTGTGGTGGTTAGGACGGCACTGAAGGAAAGGACAGAAAGGACCACACTTATATTAATTAAAGAGAGAAAGAGAGTGATGGTGAGGTGGGGGGGTGAGGGGGATAGGTAGGATAGGGAGTGGAGCAGGGGGTGGTGGATGGTAGGGGGGGTAGTGGATGGGTGAGTGAGATAGGGAGTGGAGCTATGAGGGGGGGAGCAGGGGGGTCGATGGTGGGGTATGGTAAGGGTAGGGGGATAAGGAGTGGAGTAATGGGGGGGGGGTGATAGTTGGGGGGGTGATAGTGGGGGGGGGGAGAGCAGGGGGGGGGGAAATGGTGGGGAGGGGTAGGTGGGATGGGAAGTGGAACAGAGGGGGTGGCTGGTTGGGAGGGGTAGGTGGGATAGGGAGTGAAGCAAAGGAGGCTGGAACGTGGGTGGGGGTAGCAGGGTGGGGGTGGATGGTAGGGTGGGGTGACTATATGGAAGGTGGGTGGAAGAGTACAGGCAGAATGGTGAGTGGGTAATGGAGGTGTGTGTGTGTGTGTGTGTGTGCGTGTGTGTAGGAGGGTGTTGGATATGTGTGTGTGTGTGTGTGTGTGTGTGTGTGTACAGTAGTGTGTATATGTGTATGTGTGTGTACGGTAGTATGGGATGTGTGTATGTTTGTGTGTGTGTGTGTAGGAGTGTGTGTGTGTGTGTGTAGGAGTGTGTGTGTGTGTGTGTAGGAGGGTGTTGGATGTGTGTGTGTGTGTGTGTATGAGGGTGTATATGTGTATGTGTGTGTACGGTAGTATGGGATGTGTGTGTGCGTGTGTGTGTGTGTGTGTGTATAGGAGGGTGTTGGATGTGTGTGTGCGTGTGTGTGTGTGTAGGAGGGTGTTGGATGTGTGTGTGTGTGTAGGAGGGTGTTGGATGTGTGTGTGTGTGTGTGTGTGTGTGTGTGTAGGAGGGTGTTGGATGTGTGTGTGTGTGTGTGTAGGAGGGTGTTGGATGTGTGTATGTGCAGTTGTGTGTATATGTGTATGTGTGTGTACGGTAGTGTGTATATGTGTGTGTGTGTGTGTGTGTGTGTAGGAGGGTGTTGGATGTGTGTGTGTGTGTGTGTACAGTAGTGTGTATATGTGTATGTGTGTGTACGGTAGTATGGGATGTGTGTGTGTGTATTTGTGTGTGTGCAGGGGAGTGTTGGATGTGTGTGTGTGTGTAGGAGGGTGTTGGATGTGTGTGTGTGTGTGTGTGTAGGAGGGTGTTGGATGTGTGTGTGTGTGTGTACAGTAGTGTGTATATGTGTATGTGTGTGTACGGTAGTATGGGATGTGTGTGTGTTTGTGTGTGTGTAGGGGAGTGTAGGATGTGTGTGTGTGTGTGTGTACAGTAGTGTGTATATGTGTATGTGTGTGTACGGTAGTATGGGATGTGTGTGTGTTTGTGTGCGTGTAGGGGAGTGTTGGATGTGTGTTTGTGTGCGTGTAGGGGAGTGTTGGATGTGTGTGTGTACGGTAGTGTGTATATGTGTATGTGTGTGTACGGTAGGATAGGATGTATGTATATGTATGTATATGTGTGTACAATACATTAGATACAGTAGTGTGTGGACGTGATTACTTCCATACACAACAACACTTGCTAATTGCAATATTAAAAAAAAAATCACTTAGTGTGTGTGAGAAACCTGAGTGAAAAATTGGTGAGTACAGCCACAATCAACTAACCACCGACACTTTCCTTCCATCGTATAAATAAATCAGTATCATATCAAAATATAATCATACAACAACAACACCTTACGTCAACTCGGCCCCCTCAATTATTATTATTATTATGAGGTGCTGCAAAATCATACACGTGTTGTTCATATCAAAATATAATCATACAATAACGACACCTTACGTCAACTCAACCCCCTCAATTATTATTATTATTATGAGGTGCTGCAAAATCATACACGTGTTGTTCTTTATTACCAAGATATTTACTACTACGATGGAAGGAAAGTGTGGGTGGATATTTGACTGTGGCTGTACATCAACAACAAACAATTACTTAAGGTGGTAATTCTTTATTGGTACATTGGAGTGCCTTGATTCCTCCAAAGTATGCCAGGAAACAACAGGACCAGAAGAGCAAAAGTAATGGTATTCTGTTGCTTGGAAATATAGTTTGTAGGATTCAGTTACTCCAGATTAAGGGGGTGCGGGAATAGGGGAACAGGCTTGGGGGGGGGTTAGGGTGGTGTGGGGATAGGGGACAGGCTTTCTACCCACCCCAAGCCTGTCCCCCTATTCCCGCACCCCCCAAACCCCCCCCCAAGCCTGTCCCCTACTCATGCACCCCCCTAACCCCTCCCAAGCCTGTCCCCTATTCCCTCAACCCCCCCCCCCCCCAAAGCCTGTCCCCTACTCATGCACCCCCTTAACCCCCCCCCCCCCCAAGCCTGTCCCCTACTCCCGCACCCCCCTAATTAAGAGAAATAATGGTGTTCTGTTGCTTGGAAATATAGTTTGGAGGATTCAGTTGCTCCAGAATTACCAACACAAAACTTCCCCCTTTAATTAATTGAACATTTTTATCCACTATGCAGAGAGTTCGTGACTGTTGGGGGTCCATTCCACAGTGGTTGGTAGTGGTTTGTAAGCACCCCAACGAAAGAATCTTGGCCTTGTTAATGACTTATGGGTGAATTATTTAATGAATTTGGTGAGTAAACTATACAGTGATGATGATGATGATCATTATTATCATTATTATCATTATTATCATTATCATTATTATCATTATTATTATTATCATTATTATCATTATTATCATTATTATTATTATCATTATTATCATTATCATCATCATTATTATTATCATTATTATCATTATCATCATCATTATTATTATTATTATTAAATGACTTATGGGTGAATTATTTAATGAATTTGGTGAGTAATCTATACAGTGATCATCATTATCTAACTGTTGGATAGATTTTGTGAATGTGGATACTCAGCTTATGGAAAATAATGAAGCCTTACAAGTGTGGTTGGTTGAGAAGCTAACAAACCAATACCACTGTGGAATCGCCCCTGTGTGTGTGTGTGTGTGTGTTATATGGACAATACTGATAGATGAATATCTTTATTTATATATTTACTTATAGGCAACAAAACATGAGGGTAGACAGGATCCTTGAAAGTTTAATGACCACACACAGACACACACACAGACACACACACATACATGCATATACACACACACATACACACACACGCACACTTACACATACATACACATACACACACACACACATAAACACAGAGAGAGAGAGAGAGAGAGAGAGAGAGAGAGAGAGAGAGAGAGAGAGAGAGAGAGACACACACACAACAGATGAAAAAGGATGAGTTAGTCCTTTTATTCACTCTGTGTGTTTCAATAAATATGCTTAGACTTTTTTTTTTTACACACGATGCAATTCTTATATTCACGATTCGCTTTCCTTATGGGGGAAGTTTTGTGTTGGTAATTCTGGAGCAAATTATTCCTCCAAACTATTCCAAGCAACAGAACACCATTATTTTTGTTAATTAACTTGGGCCTGTTTCCTGGCATACTTTGGAGGAATCAAGGCACTTCAATGTAACAAAAGGGAATTAATTACCATCTTAAGAGGGTGCGGAAGTAGGGGACAGGCTTGGGAGGGGGGGGGGGGACTGGGGGGGGGGGGGGTGCGGGAATAGGGGACAGGCTTGGGAGTGGGGGGGGGACTGGGGGGGGGGGGTGTTGCGGGAATAGGGGGACAGGATTTGGGTGGGTAGAAAGCCTGTAACCTATTCCCGCACTCCACTAACCCCCACCCAAGCCTGTCCCCCTACTCCCGCACCCCCAACACCCCCCCCCCCCCCAAGCCTGTCCTCCTACTCCCGCAGCCCCAAACCCCCCCTCCTTGACCTACCCAAACCTTACGTCAACTCAACCCCCTCAATTATTATTATTATTATGAGGTGCTGCAAAATCATACACGTGTTGTTCTTTATTACCAAGATATTTACTACGATGGAAGGAAAGTGTTGGTGGATATTTGATTGTGGCTGTACACCCGAGCTCGTAAATTTGCGACCACGTACTTAGATGTTTATGCCATTTGAGCTGGTAACATTTATTTGGTGAGGAATCAGAGTAGGTGGAACATAGTAGAGGGACATGATACAATCTTACACCTACAATGACACCTTCCCCACAGTGTTACCAGCTCAGATGACATAAACATTTGGGGACGTGGTCGCGAATTTACGAGCTCGTGTGTACACAATATTTATTTATTTATTATTCACGTAAGTTTTTTTAACATGTTATACAGTAGGTTCTCTATATAAGATGAATCAATTTAATAAATAAATTCTTTTAACACAGGTTTAGTAAATCACTTAGTGTGTATGGTAATGAATAACATAAGCCTGGGAACACACACATACACACTATTCATTTAACACAGGGTCAGTAAATCACTTAGTGTGTATGGTAATGAATAACATAAGCATGGGAACACACACACACACACACACACACACACACATTATTTTCATTATATATTTAATCAACAACACACAATTCATATGTGGCTGTGTTGTTTCATCCAAAAATAATTCTTTGATATTAATTCAAAGCTGTCAACTCACCTGTAGTTTGAAGTGCTTGTTTGTTAGCTTCCCAACCAACCACACTTGTAAGGCTTCATTATTTTAGGGTTGATTCCATAGTGGTATTGGTTTGTTAGCTTTCCAACCAACCACACTTGTAAGGCTTCATTATTTTCCAAAAGCCGAGTATCCGTATTCACAAAATCTATTAAAACAGTTATATAATGATGATCACCAAATTCATTAAATAATTCAC
>JAWQEG010004920.1:0-53133 GCA_033782935.1 Petrolisthes cinctipes
TAGTGGTGTTGATGGTAGAGGTATGGTTGATGTGTGTGTAAATATGGTGTGTTGTAGTGGTGGTGATGGTAGTGGTATGGTTGATGTGTGTGTAAATATGGTATGTTGTAGTGGTGTTGATGGTAGTGGTGGTTGTAGGGGTATGGTTGATGTGTGTGTAAATATGGTGTGTTGTAGTGGTGCTGATGGTAGTGGTGGTTGTAGGGGTATGGTTGATGTGTGTGTAAATATGGTGTGTTGTAGTGGTGCTCATGGTAGTGGTGGTGGTGGTAGTGGTATGTTTGATGTGTGTGTAAATATGGTGTGTTGTAGTGGTGGGGGTGATGGTGGTATTGGTAGTGGTAAGGACGTGGTAGTGGTTGTGGTGGTATAGTGGTTGATGTTGTGGTGTGGTGTAGTGATATTGACGTACTGTAGTGGTGTTAGTGAAGTAGTAGAGTATAGTATAGTGGTGTGGCAGTATAACGTTATTAAGGTAGTTGTGTGTCATGAGACCATATTCTATTTAAGAGCGGCATCACGGCCAAATTGAAGTCATCATGAAGACCACACATTATTATTTTGTAAAGTTCACCTTGCGTTGGTTGGTATGCCCACAATTCCAAAATTACACAAAAATAATATATAAAATATATACCCTTGCTTTGATTACACCCTCTCTCCAAATTACATGTCCTGAAATAGAACTGTACTCATATTTTGATTATACCGGGACCGTGTTAACATTCCTTATACTGAAATTAAGCTGTGTTTATGCTTTGATCATACCCTCTCAAAAAACTGCATCGGCTGAGATTGCTCTGTGCTAGTGCTTTGATCATCATTCTTTAGGAAATATGGTATAAATATCCTTGTAACTAATTCACTATTGTATTAGATGGAATATCAACCTTCTGAAGACGGGGATTATCCTGTGGCTTATTAAATTATCTACATTGGTGTCGGTAGTGCTTATAGTTCCCAGTCCTTTTTTTCTTTTTTCTTTTTTGTTGATTTAAATAGCTTTTCACAGGCAGAGTTGTTTGACAATAAATCGCCCTAGACAATGAAAAATACTGAAGTGTTTGTGGGCAAATTCGTGGGCCACTTATACCTCCAACATATGCCAGACACAGACTAATTCATCACCTATACGAATTACGGATCCGCTTTGCAGCATGTTAGAGAATCAGTAACCTACGGTACCACGAGAGAAGGCCCCTTTGAGGGTCACGAATAATTGAATGGCAGGCATACCAAGCAATGCAATCACCTGGTTCAGAAATTCAGAGTGCACGTGGACACTGTTCTGAATGTGGCTGTAGTCAGAACATATTAATTACAAGAGTTAGAGTTGAAAGATTACTTAGATGGAACATATTACCCAGCTGAAACATTACACCATAGTCAGAAATCAAATTGACTCTACTTAAGGGGGTATAATTATAGCACATTGTTTTGGGTTGGTAAATCTGGAGCAAATGATTCCTCCATACTATTCCAGGCAACATGATACCATTATTTTTCTTCTTCTGAGTCTGTTTCCTGGCAAACTTTGGAAGACTCGAGTCACTCCAATCTATTAAAAGTATACTATCCCCTTATGGATCCTGTGGTCGTGTATGGGAAATGGAGGCTTCTGATTCCTTCTGACTATGCCACGAAACAAAATTTTTCCATATAGGTGCTGTTTCGTGGCAATATTTGAAGAACTCATTAACATCATATTTCATTAAGAGATACTGGAGTTTATACGAAGCCTTATCATGTAACAGAAGTCGAAATGAAGCCACTGACGAGACAGGAGATAGAATGTAATTAGATCGACAAGGGTTGAAGATTAAGTTCAACTTTTTCTTCATAGTCAAGGCAACAACAGGGAAAGGTTTTTTTTCACTTTTTTTATGAAATTGAGAAAAGGAAGGGAAAAGTATCACAATTTTTTTCCTAATTATTGTTGTTAACATCACCTGAGAAAGGGTAAAGCTGTTCTGGTATTATAGGACAGAAGCTGAACAATTGGACACCGAATTGTGATACTCAAGTAGCAAGAACCGTAGAAATAGAGATAAAATAGAGAAGGGAAAGAAATTCTGACTTCCACTTACATTAATGAAAATACTTACTGAGTAAATTGAAGCCATGTTGGCCTACTTAAAGACCCTGTGATCGTGTATGAAAATTGGAGGCTTCTGATTCCTCCTGACCATGCCACCACAAAACAAGCTCCTTCCTTATAGGTAGCGTTTCGTGACAATATTTGAAGGACTCATTTAACTTCAATTTTCTGACTACAACACAGGGCCCCTTAAAGAGATAATACACTTTTGGGACATTAAGATACTTTGATTCCTCCATAGTATGCCAGGAAACAGTACCAGATGAACAATAATAATGGTGCTCTGTTGCTTGGAATAGTTTGGAGAAAATAAGTTGCTCTAGATTTACAAACCGTGTACTACTATCCCCTGAAATTGTCAATCTAAACGAAATGTCAAGTGAAGGACTTAGGTGAAATTGAATCCTGAGGAATGACAAGTTAATTTACTACGACAAATATAAGCAAAGGATGGTGATGATGATGATGTTGTTGATGATGATGATGATGATGATGATAATGATGATAAGAAAATAATGACCACCTCTGTTACTACGACTACTACTACTATTACTATTACCAGTACTGACTACTACTATTACTGACTACTGCTACTGCTACTGACGATGTTGATGACGACGAGGACGACGATATTTTATTATTTATTATTATTATTATTATTATTATTATTATTATTATTATTATTATTATTATTATTATTATTATTATTATTATTATTATTATTATTATTATTATTATTAATTAGGTATCATTAGTGTTATAATTGTTATCAACCTTAATATTGTTTATATTATTAGTATCATCGTTATTATTATATTATTATTCCTACAATTGATAATTCATAATGATAAATATGATAACAATAACAATAATAATGATAATAATAATGATAATAATAATAATAATAATAATAATAACAATAACAATAACAATAATATAATAATAATAATAATGATAATAAATATAAAAATTTGATAATGAAGGAAAAACGAATAATAATAATAATGAACATAAAAATATATAATAATAACACTAAGGAACTTGGTGGGAATCCCTCGGGGTGACTATAATAGCAGGTGGGAAATGAGGCATCAGGTACAGCTTCACCTCACAGACGACACGTGCAGCTAATATTCTCCTGAGGTGGGTGAGGCTGGGAGGTGGGTGAGGCTGGGAGGTGGAGGTGGTGGATGCATCAGATGTGTGAGGTGGGTGTGGATGGGAGGTGTGTGGTGGATGCATGAGGTGTGTGAGGTGGGTGAGGCTGGGAGGTGGTGGTGGTGGATGCAGGAGGTGTGTGGTGGGTGCATGAGGTGTGTGGGTGAAGGTGGGTGAGGCTGGGAGGTGGTGGTCGTGGATGCATGAGGTGTGTGGGTGAAGGTGGGTATTTGGATGGATGGATGGATGGATGGTGTGTGGAGAAGGAAGGGTGGAGAGGTGGAGAGGTCTGTGTATGTATGATATATGGTGAGAGAGAGAGAGAGAGAGAGAGAGAGAGAGAGAGAGAGAGAGAGAGAGAGAGAGAGAGAGAGAGATGTGAGTGAGTGAGTGATGAGTGGCACTGTTGAGAAGTGGTAAGCTAATGAGGGAGCGGGGATCGTGAAGGGAGGAGGTATAGTGAGGGAGAGGATAATGAGAGAGACTGGGGTAGCAGGAGAGAGTAGGATTGGTGAGAGAGAAGGGAGAGACCGTGAAGATAGAAGCCAGTGAGAGAAATCATAAGTAATAGTCGTATGAAAGATAGACGAAATTAATAATGAGAAAGAAGTGTAGTGGAGTGGAATGAATAATGAGAGGGATAGGCAGTAAGAGGGAAGACACAGTGAGAGGGAAAAAGGGCCAGGTGGAAATTATACTGAGAGGGATGGGCAGTAAGAGGGAAGAAAGAGTGAAAGGGAGAAGGGGCCAGGTGGAAATTTTACTGAGAGGGATGGGCAGTAGAAAGATTGGACAGTGAGAGGGAGAGGGGAGCCAGGTGGAAAATATAGTGAGAGGGATGGGCAGTAGAAAGATTGGACAGTGAGAGGAGAGGGAGCCAAGTGGAAAATATAGTGAGAGGGATCGATAGTGAAAGGAATGGTGCGGTGAGAGGGACGGGGAGGAAGGGAGGGAAAAAGAGAACTTGAATAATAATAATAATAATAATAATAATAATAATAATAATAAGGAAGGGAGGGAAAATAGGACTTGAGTTATGAGTGAATTCAGAGAGGTAGTTAGTAGTTGGCTAGATATTGAGTAGTGAGGGAAGAAGGGTGTGTGAGGGAGGAGTATGAGAGTATGAGGTAATTGGAGGCCTAGTGTGAGGAGTAGAATGAGGGTAGTGAGGGAAGATGGGTATATGAGGGAGGAGTATGAGGTAATGGGAGGCGTAGTATGAGGAGTAGAATGAGGGTAGTGGAGTATGGGGGATAGTTTGGGGGTAGAATGAGGGTATAAGTTTTAGTGAGGAAAGGGTATAGGGGATAGTGTGAGAGAGAGAGAGAGAGAGAGAGAGAGAGAGAGAGAGAGAGAGAGAGAGAGAGAGAGAGAGAGAGAGAGAGAGAGAGAGAGAGAGAGAGAGAGAGAGAGATGGGCGTGATGTGGTAGGCGAATTTTTTTTTTTCTCCCTCACTTACCCTGATTAAATTCGCCCACCGAGATTCATTCTTATGTTCTTAGAGAGTATTTGCAGAGAGTCATTCCTAAAGGGAGTCTGACATTCACTAGTTTATTCTCCGAGTTATCCCTTATAAGTCTTTGGGTCATTCCTTAAAAAAATCTGAATCCTAATTTACAGACGATTTATTAGCAGCTACCATCCCTGCCCTGAGGCGATAGTTTTAAGTCACTAGCAAATTGGGTTGCTTTGATGTACAGAATCCATGACTAAACAAATTCTACTGTATTTGCTTTAATGAACTTTCAAAATTCAAAGTATTTATAGCGAAAAGAAGGCTGTACAGAACATATGAGTTTTGTTTCCCATTTGGTCTCGGGCCAGTCAGGGGCTTTTTACCTGCTTCGAGTTGGCAAGACTGATTATTAAGATCCCCTGAAAAAAGAAAGAAAAAAAAATACAAAAATGGATCAGAATATATGTCGTGCATGATATGACACCTGAACAATAGAAACTCCAGCTGTGAACAACATGCACTGTGCCATAACCCTGAGAGCAGCGTTTTCAATTGGGATATCTCTCGTTCAATTTACTATAGCTATTGTACCGACGGGACGGGCTGGAGTCTGACGGGGGTGCTCGAGTACGAAGGGAAAACACCTCACTCCATGCAGCTTCTGTCTTCCCCGCTGTGTGTATTTATATGTATGTGTTTTCTTGATGGCCTGAACACCGATATGGGTATGAATCCTAAATGCAAAATAAGAGGAATGGAAGGTGAGAGGCGTGTATAATGAAGTAACACAATGAATTCGTAGACAGCTGGTGTTCAAATTGCAAAAAAAACAAAAAAAACAAAAAAAAACATGAAACATGGTTCTATTATAGTACAGTCATGTTCAATTGTCCTGTCAACGCCTTCGAATGAAACGGCCTCGATAAATTTTGTGAAACTATTGCAATTGGTCTCTGTAATATTGATTCAAAAGATTCACTCCAATGGTTCACTTTCATTCACCAGAGACAGGACCTTTGATCGTGACTGTACACTCGCAATCCAAAATTTGTATCCAGGTCTTGTTGAAGTTTCGAATCATTTGACATACTAGTGAACCAATTACCACGCTTATCCTGTTTCATATTTGCTTGAGCTCGCTGAATATTCGATCAGGCTATTCGAAGCAAGCCTGGATACATATTTTGGATTGCGAGTGTACCTTATTGATGCATAAACTGAAGGCACGACAGTTAAATGATATAATATAATAGAATTTTGGTAGCAGTTTTCTCTCTCAATAATTGTTGTTTTCTCTGCTACACCACAGTTATCCATCTCAATTTAATGTTTTCATTCCCATAATAGCCCTGTGCTCGCTGGGACAATATTTAACTTGGGTCTTTTTCGCTGGCTTGCATCACTTAACTGGAAAAATCGTCACATTTCTTCCCAGCCTCGAAAAGTGTTGTAGCTTCCATTATTCTCTCACTCCCACTTTCACTCTCTCACTTTACATTTCTCTTTCTCTTTCACTCTCTTACTCTACATTTCTCTTTCACTTTCACTCTCTCACTCTACATTTCTCTTTCTCTTTCACTTTCTCACTCTACATTTCTCTTTCTCTTTCACTCTCTCACTTTACATTTCTCTTTCTCTTTTACTCACTCGTTCTCTCTCAGTCTTAATCTCCCTCTCCCTCCATCCCTTCCTCACTCATTTACTCACTAGTCCATTCTCACTTACTCACTCACACTCCCTCTTTCAGTCTCACTCTCACCGTCACACTCTCACCCCCAATCCTCTCTCTCTCTCTCTCTCTCTCTCTCTCTCTCTCTCTCTCTCTCTCTCTCTCTCTCTCTCTCTCTCACAGTCTAGATGTTCATTAATCTCCAGTACTTTTTATTTTTCTCTTTCCGACTCTCACTTTTTCTTTTCTTTCATTGCACAGTTTACATATATCAGGTAGTAAAATAAGTGTTTTTAATTAACACCGTGAGAGGGAGGGAGTGTGTTTTATATGTATATTATGACTTTTTTCTTGTTTTGCTGTAATTTCCTTTATCACTGGCGTTTATATATATTTTTTTTTTCACCTGGTCAAAGATGGAGGTGTGTTCTGGACAGTATTTTAATCATCAGTCAATGGCAGACGAATGGTGTTCTCTTTTCCTGAGTAACACCGAGTTATATAACCCTTGAATAGGCCTAACTAATGTGTCATAATTATGATGTATTCCACACGACTGTTCGCTGGAGGTTCGGTCTTGTATGATAAACTTTGACGCCGTTTGTCTCTAAACTTTTCTTTCTGTCGCGTAATTACCTCGAGAACGAACGTTAACCAAGTTTAAAGTGTTATTATTCACGAGGTGACTAACTACCTCTGTTGTTGATGTGTATGGTGTCCTGTTTGGATGAGAGGTCTGTCTTGTTGGCAAAATGGTGGCTAATGATTCCACCAAACTGCCACAAAACAAGACCTACACATAGAAACTGTATATAATATATTTTTGGTATACTGAATTGCCTTAATATCTCCATAGTATACCAGGAAACAGGACCAGGTTAACAAAAATAATGGTGGTCTGTTGGTGGTTGGATTGGTTTGGGGGAATCAGTGGCTCCAGATTTACCAACACTCTACAATAACTCCTTAATTTTGCATGAAAACTCAAATTTGCGACAACATACTGCTCCCTCAATAGGTCTGATATCCTGCTGAGGAATTCCTGTGGTAATGTTTGAGAGGGTAAGATGTTGGACGCCTCCCATTAAAGCCTTCAGTCTGTGCTATGAAAGAGAACCTCCCTATAAGGTGATATAATTATTTATTGTTGTTACACAGTCGGGAGAAACCACTATCATCCAGTTCTCTATCTTACCCCTTTAAGGATCCATGACGCAGGTTCGGAGGCAGAGGCGACAGTACTGCTTCCTCCATTACATGTACAACCACAATCAAATAACCACCGACACTTTTCTTCCATCGTGCAAGTAAATCAGTATCATATCGAAATATTATCATACAACACCTTATGTCAACTCAACCCCCTCAATTATTATTATGAGGTGCTGCAAAATCATACCTGTGTTGTTCTTTATCACTTAGATATTTACTACGAAGGAAGGAAAGTGTTGGTGGATATTTGATTGTGGCTGTACCACAAGACATCACTTATTGGACAGTATACAAGAACGGAGGGATTCTGTTTCGGGACGTAGTTATAGGAGAAATCAGTAATCTCTCACGAGTGCACATTACATCTTAACAACTCCTTAAACAGTGTCATCGTTTGATTTATTCTCCGTTTGAGTCATTGGTACAATTTCATGATCTGACCAGGAAAAAAAAGAGCCTAATTTTATCCTTCAAATCATAGTTAATTATTTTTTGTATTCTCTTCAGACCATCAACTGACTAACAACAGACTGTTCTTATTGTCTGAGGAAAAGGACTCCTCTCGTTCGATGATCAACCCATCCACCTAAATATTTGACCCATTAAAAAAGTCGTACCTGACATACATGGACTAACGTCTGGCAATTTTAAGCGTGACCTAAAAAACTTCGTCGTTCAGGAGTTAAAGGAGACCATCTGCCTGACCTGCTACTGCTGCTGCCTGGTCCCTGGGCGTGGTCTCGTCTGGTCTGGTCTGGTGATTCTGGCCTGGACCCGCATTGATTAAAAAAAAAAACTAAAAAAACTCACTAAGTTGATATTTTGCTCGTAGGCGTTCATTCAAGGCAAGAACTAGAACCCGGCACACACACACACACACACACACACACACACACACACACACACACACTAGAGCCCGGCTCTGCTTTGAAATCGTACAATAAAATCGTACTTCAAGAGGAGTAAATTTGTCCACTGCTTCGAAATGAGCCTGAAACACTTTGGCGAGATCAGTTTTGCACACATACGACCAAGTGCCAATCCTAAGAGGTTTGATAAATACCGGCCCTGGTCTGTAATGTACAGTCACGAACACTAATAAATATACAGCTTTAGTTGAAGCTTTGCACAGTCCAATTCGAATGGAGATTTTATTGTGCATTTATTTACTGTCTCTAGGTATTCGATGCACACTTGAATACTTATTAATGCTCGTGACTGTACACCCTCCCAAAAAACTATCGGCATGACTTGGTAGATGTTGCTGGGAAACGAACGATAATACAGGTGTGATGTTATATGCTGTAGGGTTGATATACCAGAATTTTACGTTTATTGTCGTCGCTGTTCATTTGTTTTATTGTTGATAATTTTGAGGAAGAGTGTACACCTTCTCCTTGGGGATCACGGCTGTAGAGGACGCATTGCTACACGATCATCAACTACAGTGACATGTCCGTCCGAGGTTTGTTTACTTTGGGTTCTGATGGAGTGACTGTCTGTGGTGTGTGTAGTTTTGGCTGGAGTAATTAGCTGTGGTGTGTGTAGCTTTGGCTGGAGTGACTGTCTGTGGTGTGTGTAGTTTTGGCTGGAGTAATTAGCTGTGGTGTGTGTAGCTTTGGTTGGAATGACTGTCTGTGGTGTGTGTAGTTTTGGCTGGAGTGACTGTCTGTGGTGTGAGTAGGTTCCGAGGTAGTAGTAGCTGGCTGTGGTGGTGTGTGTAGCTTTGGCTGGAGTGACTGTCTGAGGTGTATGTAGGTTCCTGGGTATTAAATGACTGTGGTGGTGTGTGTAGTTTTGGCTGGAGTGACTGGCTGTGGTGGTGTGGGTAATATCATGGAAATGCAATTAGTAACACTGCCCAAACGCCCTCCCCACGAAAAAAAAATATCAGTTAAAAAAATAAGCAGGCCAAGTGAAAAGTCAAATGAAGTGTTGGTGTTTATTATTGAATGGTTGTGATGTTTAGTCGAGAATACTTATTTTGGTTTCGTTTCGACCTACAGTGTAAGAGATTAATATGATCTATTCTTTCGTTACTTCACTATACCAAACAGGTTAAATTAAACTTATATTTTGTTTCTATGTAGCCGCTATTACTTCTAGAAGAATACATTTGATATGATAATAAACAAAAAAACATGAGCAATAGAATATTTTGCATAAAACTTGTGTATATCTTGCAGACTGAAAAGAAGCATTGCATACGTATAAGTTAAGGAATCCACATTTTTAGTTTTTTTACTACGGAATACTTACGGTACTACACATGGACTTACAGACGTGTTACTAACGTTCTACTTTTGAGGAGATTACGGTCTGAATGTACATTATATTATGTTCATGTTATGAGACTTGTTATAATTATAGTGGGCAAAATTGAAGCTACATATTCCTCCAAGCTGTACCACAAAACACCGTAATTAGTGAGAATGCTTTCCGTGGCACAGTTTAAAGAATAATTCCCTATCCTTCACCTCTGCAGCAACAACACACGTATGTACAGTTGCCTCCACTAATAACGAGCACAGCGTTTGGTGGGTCTGGCGAAATATGGCACTCACTGAGTTTGTATACTTGTAGAAATAGTAAGAAAATGAACAGAACTCACCCCTGCTGAAATTTTCCACTTTACTACAACGAGTAAACAAATACAGTGGTGCCACATATCGCCAAACCCCATGTGCTCGTTACTAGTGGAGGCAACTAACTGTACCTTAATTGGGATCGGGGTTTGATGTTTTTTTTTTTTTTCAGAGTCGTGTTACTCGTCCCAGCATCGGGTTCTATAGACAACACGACCCACCTGAAGGATCTGACACTTTTGACTGTAACTCTAGCCTTTCACTGCACTCTATCCAGATTGCCTTGTCTTGTGTCGAGTTAGGCCGGTATTCATAAAAGATCCATGAGAGAGTGAAACGTTGTACGGCTGATTGGAGGCTATTGATTCCTTCAGACTGCTCCATGAAATAAACCACAGCATATGACTTGAGGTACCATAGTTTTTTCTTGATAAGGCTTTTAGGAATCAATAGTTTTCAGCTTTCTTATCATAGCTTAGCATATTTAATTAAGGGGAGATTCTCTTGTTGGTATATTGGATGGCTAATGATTACTCCTAACTATACCAGAAAACAGACGCCCTCAATAGTACTAATAGGGGATCCGTTTCGTGGCATAGTTTGGAGGAATTAGAGACTTTCCAAATCACCAACAAAAGAATTTCACCTTCAATATTATTTTAACTATATTAATCTCCTTAATATTCTGAGTTATAACAGATGATTGCTGGTATCACTACATAGAGAGCATTTATCTAAACAGACAATTGCTGAGACTGAGAGCTTCTCTGATATTCCCACACTCAATTCATTCCGGGTGTGAAGCTTTCATACAAACACAAGGGTTGGCCCCACCACAAATCCGGGTTTACTCTACCACAAACAAATCTTTTCCCATTTCAAAGGTCCTCTATTGCAAATCACCTTCTGCTTACAAGACTACCCCATTACACTAATACCTTCCTGTACAAGAGCATCCATTCATTACATTTATTACATTACACATACCAATATGCTCCTTTACATTTACCAAACTACATGAAAAATATACCCTTTTCCCCGACCATCCACAATGTAAATCTATCCGTCCCCTTAGATGTTCCCCTCCATCACAACAGTCAAGGGCACCCTGTGATGTAGTCAGAAAATTGGAGGTAAGTGAGGCCTTCAAATATTGCCACGAAACACCACCTACTGTATATGGAAGGAGCTTGTTTCGTGGCATAGTCAGAAGGAATCAGAAGCCTCCGATTTTCATACACGATCACATGGTCCTTAAACAGATTAGTGGTTGTAGTAGTCCAGGGCCACGACTAAAGTTAATGACCTCTGCCTCTTGCAAAGTCAGAGTCATTAGTCTTTAGTAGAAAATCTCACTTGCATTCCGACTTACTTCGCTTGGTTTGTGCCGGACCGGGCTTTCCCTAATATATTGTGAGATAAAAATTTGTACATCCAATCTAATTCGCTACACCATTGCTAATATAAATATATCTTATTGCGCTAAGTTCTTCTATCTTTGATCATATGATATTTTAGGGACATTACACAATTAATGTTAAATATTCAGAATGCATTTAGAGTTGATAGGTTAAATATCTACCGTAGTTAGAGATACCCAGAATTGCTGATCAAAGCTGACAGCATCTAGGTTAATGTATCGGGAGAAAAGCCTACTGAAACAGTGTAGTGAATTTGAATACTATTGTTGACGTTTGTTGTTATTCAGATCTTTCCATTCATACATAATACTGTATCTGTTTCATAAGGAAATTGATCATATACCTAGGAAACTTCACTGACCAGAAACGATTCCCCATAAGGTTATAAAGATGGAAATAAATTTACCCATGTACTGTACACTACAGTAGTGGTCAAAAATCATCATCCACATATGTGTATCTCAAACAATTTACTGTCTAATGTTTGCACGTTCACTAATAATGTTATTGTTTTAAATAGTGAGTAGCTGTTAGTAGTAAATTAAAAGATGGTACGTAATCTTTTTAATGGAAAGTTTATCAGCTAAGATTTAGAGGGAAGCTGTCAAACTCTTACGTGAGTTACCCCAATATGGTTGATTATTATTAACCCCGACTGTACATTAGGCAGGTGAAAATTAGCTCATAATAGAACCTGCATCTCGGCTAATCATTGCTCCGTTGGCTTCTTCTATAATTATACATTTGAAACATTTGAAACATTTATTAATAGCCAATTAAGTGCAGTTACATATGTTTTGATGTATGTATCAAGGCCAGCCTTTTTATAAGCATAAGCTTTTCAGGCAAAATACTAAAATACTAAAATTTACTATTAGTACAAAATATTCCGTTTAATCCACCTTCTGACTAGACTGTTCCATGATAACATTCATTAACTCAATATGTTCCACAGTAAATCTGACAATAATTACAATACCAACTGCTATTATAAAGCTGCACTACCAGCCCGACCTCCAAGACCTTTACAAATCTACTTTACCTTTAATACCAGACCAGTCCTGTTACGAATCAACTCGACTCTCATTACACGTTACAAGATCTGTCCCCACTGATGAGATAAACCCCTTCTCCCTCCCCCCATGACAAAACTACAGCCCCCCCCCCACCATCCACTTACGAGATCAACCCCTTCTCCTCCCCCCATGACAAAAATACAGCCCTCCCTTCCCCCCCCCCATCACAAATATACAGCCCTCCCTTCCCCCCCCCCACATGACAAAACTACCCCCCCACACACACACACACACTTACGAGACCCAATCCTACCTACCTACGAGTACTCCCTTCTCCCCCCCCCCATACCATCCCTCGCACCCCCCTCCCTCCCCCAATGGGTCAACTCGGGCGGCACAAACTGGCTGCTAAAACTGCCTCCCCTCCTCCTCCTTCTCTTTCCCCCACTTTGCTCCGCTTTGTATATCCAGGCTAAAGAGGCATCCCAGAGCTCCATTGTTCCCGGGCCAGCCTTTTGTGAGTCTCGGTCTGGAATTTCAAGGGCGTTTTGCTTCATTTTCCATCGCCTTGACACTTTTTTTTCTCCTTTTTACCTTTCTTTTCTTTTTCTTCTTCAGAGGGGAGGAGCGGGTCTACTCACTTTTTTTTTTTTTTTTTTTTTTTGTGGTAGGTGGGTGGGTTGGTTGGTTGGTTGGTTGGTTGGTGAGGAGGGCAGCCCCAGGGAGGAGAGAGTTGTATATTTAGGAGGGACTCTGCTGTTGTGTCTTTGATGCTTTCATCTGGACACACTTCCTCGTTTCATTTTTTTTCTGTGTTTATCTCTGTCATTGCATTCCTCTCTCTCTCTCTCTCTCTCTCTCTCTCTCTCTCTCTCTCTCTCTCTCTCTCTCTCTCTCTCTCTCTCTCTCAGTTTCCTTGTTTTGTCTTTCCATTCATGTTTTACTGTTTATTCTTGTATTTATCTTTGCATCCTTCCGTCTCTGTTTCTCTTTCAGTTCCCTTGTCTTTCTACTCTCTTGTTTTACTGTATATCCTTGTACATACCTATCCCTGTCATATTTATACTTCCCTCTCTATTTCTCTTTTAGTCTCCTTGCCTCCCTTTGTCTTTGTGTTCATGCTTTACTGCTTACATAATTATCTTATTTTCTGCCTCTCGTTATTACTGTCTCACTCTTTCCCATTCCGGTCCTCCTTCACTCCTTGCATGACACACACAAACACCGGAGGAGAAATGAAGGCTAGTTACATTGTCCTGGTGAAATGGAATGCTCGTAACAAAAATGGGAAAAAAAACACACAAGCAACATAATGGCGACTCCAAACAACAACAACAACAATAACAACAACAATGGCATCAAAATAAAAATAACCACAACCATTACTACAACTACTGACAAATACGCACTGTATACAATAACAATAACAACAACAAAAACAAAAACAATAATGATAATAATAATAACAATAACAAAACTATCAACTCCATGAGGCCTCTGACAATCACTGCACACTTGTATTTGCCATGAGCAAGTAAAGCAACAGTAAGATCAACAACTGCAACAGGAAAAACATCTGAAGGTAAATAGAACACACATTGAATCAAAACGGCTCTTGAAAAAAAAAAAAACCTGGAAAGTCAAACAGTCTGGGGGAGGTGTAGAACGGGAGGGGTGGTGAGGGGAAGGGAGGGGAGGTGAGGAGAACCTGGGGAAGGGAGGGGGACCACTTACCCCTCGCCCATACAGAAACCAAACCCAAACAAATAGGAAATAATAGCGTCTTGGGAGGTCTTTTGTTATCGCTGTGTACACGAGGTTTTTTTGAAGTGTGCTTGAGTTTACCCTTATCGTATTGTCCCTCTGGAATTCATTCTGGTAACGGGACAAAATTTCCGCCGTCTGCACCAGAATATAGGAAATGAGATGATATTCAGAAGTCGCAGAACAACGTGTTTATTGGGGGTTCATTCCTAGGCACACTACTGGCTGACATTCAGTTACTATCTTGTCATGAGAAATTACTAATAGTACGTCAATAGGGTGTATTTTATCAAATGTTTTGATAGAATGCTTTATTACTCCTTGGGAGTGAAAATTCGTTCGTCTGACCCTTCTGCAACCCAGACTTCGACTTTAATTAATTTCGCTAGAATGGGTAAAGAAACTAGTGCTTGTGATTATACGATCGTAAAGCTTCTTGTCTGAGAAATAATTTATTATAATTATCGATCACAAGAACCAACAAAGAGATATTGCACTACCGATATTTGTTAATAATGACTAAACAGATATAAATTCATATGACCTTTAAACCTTTCATATATATATATATATATATATATATATATATATATATATATATATATATATATATATATATATATATATATATATATATATATATAAGATGAGATGAAGTAGTATATTCCCATGCTAAAAAAAAATCTATTGAGCTGAAGCCTAGCTCTGATTCTTTAACAAGTAGTAAAAATGAGTGATTTTTTATTAAAGTATTTATTGTATAGTAAAGGTGCCTGGCTCTGGGTTAGGTAAGACAGATACATATCCACCCATTCCCTAATTGTCACAACACTGACACATTCAGTTCCTCTTGCTGGCTTGTGATTCCGACTGTTGGTTAACTGTGCTTAACTTTAATTCTCAACAAGTTTATATAAATCAGAGGTAGGAATAATGAACAAGTAATGGACTTGAAACAGTTAACATAAAAATTCATTAACTCCTTTTCGAAAGTTTTTAACACAATTAGTTCTTTACATTTTTTTGGTGTGTAATCTGAGGACAAAGAACGCCACTTGGTGAGGGACACTATTAATTAGAGTAATGGACGTGAGCGGCCTGAGCACTGAACACGAAATACGGAGAGACACAAACTCAACTGCTCGTTTTCTTCATGTTTGTTTTTCTTGTTTCGTATGTGACTATTTTCTCGAGTTATAATATTCTTTCTTGATTTTTTTGCTAACTTTTCTTGTTTTCTCTGTGTGTGTGTATGCGTGCGTGCGTGTGCGAGCGCGAACTGTGTGTATCCTATATGTTTCGCTTTATATGTCAGTAGATGTAAATTTAGAGAATGATATTGCTCTGTTAATGAGTTTGTTGTTACCCTGTGTTAAAGATTTATATATGTGTGTTATAGTAGAAAAATAGGAAAGGGTAATGTTAATAGACGCCCTGGTTTAATTATTCGTAATTACTTTTGATAGATTGAAGGAAATTGTCAGCTGGAAATATTTATACTCAGTTCTGACGTTATAAAGTTGTATGAAGTTATAAAGAGAGGTAGAAAGACTGATTGGGGGTTGTGTGGACATCTGTGAAGGTCGGTGTTTGAAGGTGATTAATGGGCAAGAAACACAGGGGTGAAAACTGAGAAGAAAAGAATGGTAATCACTGGCTGGTAAATAGGATGAGGACTTTGAAATTGTCGAAAATAATACTTCAAATGCCTCAGAGCAGCACAGAACCAGAAAAGAGGGTGTGAAAGGGAAGTAAAAAGCATAATAACCCAAGGGAGCGAAGTGGAAGGTGGCATGAAAGCCCTGATACGAGCAAAAGATTATATGAAATTCACAGGCAGGAATGCATACATACAAGAACTGACACAACCCGGTTTTAAGGGACCCTGTGATCGTGTGTGAGACTTGGTGGCTTCTGATTCCTCCTGACTATGCCACGAAACAAGCTTCTTTAATGTAGATGGTGTTTCGTGGTAATGTTTAAAGGACTCTCTGATCTCCAACTTTCTGACTACATCACAGGGGTCCTTTAGGTAATAAATTCCCCGAACGGCTCCCCTCATCAACAAGGAATACGGAGCAAGTAGTGTTGTGAATACGATGCTTGTTGTCGAGGTGGAACTGACAACTTGGTGGGCTTGACAGGCGAAGTTAGTATGAGACGGAACCATTTTTCTGGACAAAACATTGATAATATTTTGTAACTATCGTTCTCCTTATGTGTGTGTGTGTGTATTTTTTTTTTCTCCTCGATGTTCTCGCTTAATAGAAAGTATGTTGCGGTCTTGATGATAATAATAATAATAATAATAATAATAATAATAAAGACGAATTTACTACTGTAAGGATAACATGAAAACCAGCTTCTGTGAGTGTATGTCTGTGTGTGCTTTTATACGCAGATCCTTGTTAACATGCTTGTATACAGACGTGAATATTTTATGATGACATGCTTGAATGTTTTTATGTGTATGTATGTATGTATGTATGCATGTCGTATGTACGTGTGCGCGTATGATTGAATTTTGCAAACGTGCGTGTACATTAGACTCGGTTTTATCTTTCCACGTACTAAATTGTATTGGCATGTATGGATCTGTGCTCAGCTGTAATCCATATCTAGCCAGCCCACCTCAGCTTTCAGTACGAAATAATATAATATGCTGTCGTCGTGTCCTGGTATTATGGTTATGGTGGCGGTGGTGTTTTGTACTGTAGTATGTGCGTGCTTATAACTACCAACCACACACGGCTTATTACACCATTATTACTCTTATGAAGGGAGTGTGCCGTCGTCAACCCTCCGGCGATGGGGTGCATGTCTGTCTGGACTCTACACACCACAGGCAGCAGCTCTCATGGCTTGTTTAGTTGCCGACTCTGATGTTGCTGTTAATAAATAATGTCAAATATGTACACACACTCATGCGACCTGAACACGTACACACAGTCATACACCTGAATACGTGCATACACTCATAGGTACACCTGAACACGTACACATACTCATAGGTACGCCTGAACACGTACACACACTCATGCATCTGAACACGTACACATACACACATACACCTGCACACGTACACACACTCATACACACACTCATAGGTACGCCTGAACACGTACACACACTCATAGGTACACCTGAACACGTACACACACTCTTACCCCTGAACACTTACACACACTCTTACACCTGAACACGTATACACACTCATACAACTGAACACGTACACACACTCATACACCTGAACACGTACACACATTCATATACCTGAACAATAAGTAGTGATATTTATGATGATCTTGACGTTACGAGTAATGAAATATATTTTCTTTAAATGTTTGTATTAGTTATTAATATTATTTAACATGTGACTATGTATTCTTTAAGGACCCTATGAACGTGTATGAGATCTGGTGGCTTCTGATTCCTCCTTACTATGCCACGAAACAAGCTCCTTCCATATAGGTGGTGTTTCATGGCAATGTTTGAAGGACTCACTAACCTCCAATTTTCTGACTACAACACGTGGGTCCTTAAGAGCCAATATGACTAAAAACGTAGGCTCTTAGTACCGACTGTGTATTTTTGACCTGGTGAAAGTATAGTCACGAGCACTAATAAGTATCCAGGTGTGCTTCGAATACCTAGAGACAGTAAAGAAATACACAATAAGATCTCCATTGGAATTTGTTCGTTGGTGAATTGGTGGACGGTTCAAAGCTTCAACCAAAGCTGTATACTTATTAGTGCTCGTGACTGTTCACTCACTCTCTCATCTCGGAGTTCCATATATTTCGGACGTGACTTTCCAGTTAATGAAATAGGATATAATATACTGGTTCATTTTGTTATATATATTCAGGTCTAAACACGGGCAAAATGTTCACGATTAATATTCAAAATAGTTAGTTACCAGTTTTAATAACATTGTCTCGTCTCCAGTAGAGTAAATACTTGACTTGATCGTCTCAATTTTGTTCTGCATAAGTGTCATTAATTTTGTAATGAATTCATAATGACTTTTGAAGATTTCTGTATCGTTTTTTTTATGTGCACCGTCACTGAAGCCTTTATTGAACGAATTATGTTTAAGGAGAGGTAAAAGTGCAACAATATAATAATACAATAATAATTATGTTTAAGGAAATATAAAAGTGCAACAATACAATGATATAGTAATAATTATGTTTAAGGAAAGGTAAAGGTGCCACAATACAATAATATAGTAAACAGGTTATGGTACAAATCATGCTGGGAGACATTATCGAGGTGGACCTAATATAACATTATGAACTCTTCTGTGACAAATATAGTGGTTTATAAGGTACAATGGACTTACTGTAACCTTTAATATATACACAATTGCTTTAGCACTGAGTATTTCCTTTACTCTTAGGAAACAATGTTAGGAATGTCTAATTTATTACTTTAACATTAACTAAAAAGACACATACGTGATGATGATGATGACTATGACTACGAAAATAATGATGATGATTATGATGATGACAATGACTACGAAAATAATGATGATGATTATGATGATGACAATGACTACGAAAATAATGATGATGATTATGATGATGACAATGACTACGACAATGATGGTGGTGATGATGATGATGATGGTAGTGATGATGACTATGACTACGACAATGATGATGATGATGATGATGATGATGACAATGACTACGACAATGATGGTGATGATGATGATAATGATGATGATAATGATGAAAAACAGCAATCCTAGCTAAGTTAATATTTACACTGTACCAGAAATAAAGGCTACAGAGTCTTACATTACGTACAAAAACATAAACTGACCCTCTGAACTGAGTTACTTAAATGTGTGTGGAGAAAACAACCCATTAATATACTTTTGGTACATTAGAGTGCCGTGATTCCTCATACATAATTATGCCAGAAAACAGGACCAGATTAACAAAAATAATGTTGGCCTGTTGCATGGAATAGTCTGTCGGGATCAGTTCGCTCCAGATTTATCAACATTGCATTACGCCCTTTAGATGATAGTCTCTTGTGGGTGAACTGGAAGGCTTTTGATTCCTCCAAACTTATGCTAGAAAGAGTTAATGCTAATATAAGATCTGTTTCGTAGCATAGTGTGGAGGAATCAGTAGTCCTCCATTTATGTCACAGTATTATCGCCTTTACAGGTTTCTATGTTATATTCAGAACAGGGTCCGCTTGCTTCCGATCTATCCTGACCTCTGACCTTCACCGTTGGTATTTGACCTATAGATGACCTGACCTATGACCTTTGCATTTTAGCCTTTGGCCTTTTGATGTATGTATGAGCTGACCTGCCCTGATATCTGACATTCACCTGCGACATGAAACCACCTCATGTCCTCACCTAAATTTTACCGTGCCTTCTAGGTCTGACCTCTGTTTGGCCTGACCTCTTGACATACACTTTTGTCTTTCTATATTTTCACTTGACTCTATTTGACCTGACCTTGGCTATATCTAAGCTGGCATATTAAACCAGGTCCCTACTTGACCTGACTGACCTGGCTTCTGCTTTACCTGACCTAGCCAACCTTTAACTGACCTCTAAAACATCAAGCTGACCAATATTACCTGACCTGATCTGACCTCCATACTACCCGACAAACAGACAAAGAGGTGGGTAAAGGGGAAGGCAGGTAGTTAAGTAGGTAAGTAGATAGTTCGGTAGGTAGGTAGGTAGGCAGGCAGATATGCATGTAGGTAAGCTAAAATGTCTGGTAGGTAAGTAGGTCAGTTCTGTTCAGATAGATATGGAAGTAGTTAGGAAAAGTGATGAGGAATTGGAACTTGTAAATGAATCACACACCAGTTACGCATATAGGACACAAACATCCATAATATATAGGTAAGCAGACGGAGAAAAACGATCAACACGGCTCCAAAATCGAAGCGTATAGGGGGCTTCATGTACCCAGGTCTCTGATGTCCCATAGTTACAACATCTGCCCTTTAAAATATATGTTGACATTTAAGAGGGTATATAGCACATTGTTCTGGGTGGTAAATATGTAGCAATTGATTCCTCCAAACTATTCCAGGCAATAATATGATACCATTATTTTTCCTCATCTGGGTCTGTTTCCTGGCATAATTTGGAGGGGATCAAGGTACTCCACTGTACAGTTGGACACAGGAATTCGTGGTACAGCCCAAGTGAAAGATGGTCAATTTCTCCCAATGTCAAGTTCCTTAGTGCCAAATAGGAGACACCAGGGGCAGAAGTCAGTATTGAGGATGGTAATAAAAAGCAAGTACCTGATAATAGACACTGGTTACTCAAATGGGACGAGTATCTTTCACCTGGGCTGTACCACCAATTCCTGTGTCCAACTGTACCAACAGTATACTATCCCTTTAATCGTCTGAATCAGTAGGGATCGTTGCCATGCGTACCCGAATCCTGAGTGACGAGGCCGAGTGTGTTAGGTAAGTAGACAGTTCATTAAATGGTGTGTCAGCAGCGGGAGGAAATGAATTAATGGCAGTGGTGTGAGCCGCAAATTAGCCCAGTGATTGAAAAGAGGTGATTGACGCAGGGGGCAATTGGGTGGAATGCATGAACGAGGTGTGTGATTGACCTGGTAGTGGTGGTGGGGTTAATGACGCGGGTGATTGAATGAGGTAGGTGAATAAATTGGACGAGAATGAGTTTATAAGACGGGTTAATAACTGGGGAATTGGTGGATGCAAATGACTGTAACGTGGAAATACATGATTGGTTACACGAAAATAGAATAACTGGGAACTGTTATTATTTTTTTGGTTCGAGTTACGAGAGATGGATTGCGAATTACGACAAACTGATCACTATTTTTGTGTTTTGTATTTAGGTCTCAACTTGGGGACTGTAGGTTGTCGGTAGCGTGTGTATTCCAGCGAGGTAGCCAGATTATAGAGTGAAGTTTTGAGGATTGTGGTGATTCTTATGTGTCGCACTAGATGGAGACAGTGGAGGTTCAAGGTGTTGGTGGCTTACTTTCTACTGCACTAGATGACGACAACATATTAATATACGTCACTAACTGGTGACAGAGAAGAGCTGTACGGTCTATAACAGCATATATATTCGAATTTATGAGTTGGAGTACTATATAGGGGGTATTTTTATTTTCTTGACGTGTCCGTGAAGCCAGGATACTTTAAAGCAAAGCTAGAACTCTCAAATCACATTAAAAAAAATCAAACGTTTGGTGTGGACTCGATATGACGTTTATTTAGTCTCCAGTCCACAATGCCATTATATCTAGATCATTTTGCTGGAAAGTAATCTTAATTTGTCCACTTTCGAGAGAATTATTGCGATATATCAATAATATATACTTGTTTGAGAACGTTTAGATCTTTTAGAACTGAAGGTGTCTGTCTTTATGCCCGAAAGTGATTAATGTGCAGTCTCATTTCCCATAAATAACATACAGTAATAACCCTTTGATATATTCCCTTAAAAGCTGAAAAAAAAATAGTAGGAATATTATTGTATATATAATGATTTACTCCCTCCACTTGCCAAGTATAGTGAGCCTGATAACGCAAATACACAGGAAAACAAGCAAGGTAACCAATTGAGATTCGTACTATAGTTGTTGTTGTTGTACTGTAGTTGAGACTCGTACTGTATATAACCTGGCAGTGTGATAAGAAGTTGTAAGCAGATGGGTAGACAGGAAGGCAGGCATTTACTCCGACAGGAAGGCAAAGTCGTTGAACAAACTATCACACGTAAACTGAAACACCCATATTAATAGAACGTCTCCCAACTTTAACGCACGCACACGCACATGAAAAGAAAATCATATGATAAATCAGACAACGCACGCACACAACAAGAAATACACACACACACACACACACACACACACACACACACACACACACGTAAGCATACAGACTGAAAGACGGACACACCGAAATTGAGACTCAGAGATAGTGAGTGAATAGGGGCTTAAAAAAAAAAGAAGGAAAAACTTGAACAAACTCTCACTCTCTCGCATTAGTCGATAGAAGCTCAGTCCTCCTACCTATAATGGAATGGGCGAGCCAGCTGATCCCAAGGTCTGAGGTTGAAGGATGGATGACTGATAGTGCTCTTCCTTTAGCGACTTTTTATCATTTGAACAATAACTGAAAAATGCTAACGGCAGAAAACACAACAAAATGAAGGAACGTCGTATTTTTATTTGGACGAACGAGAATGCTTAAGGTGGCGGAAGCATTTTCTTTTTCTTTTTTTCTTTTTTCAATCTTTATGGTGACGGTACATTTCCCTCTGTTAGCAAAGACTAGCTAGCAAAGCATGTTACTGAAAGTCCCTCGTCCCTTGAAGCCCCAGGTTGCTACAGAATAAGGAATGGCCTCAGAGCAATTCCACCAGGTTGGTTGATACGCCACTCCAACGTGAGAGGTCCAGGACGAAGATAAAAATCCCATTTGAAGAGGAGACTTTATTGACGATGTTAAAGTGGCAGTAGCGAGACATCAAATAGGCCTAGAGTGTGTTTCCATTCAGTCCCCCGTATGTCTAGTCTCACTATAGAGTCATATGGTGTTTTCTTGACTGATGGTACTGTACTGTACAGTCTGAATCAAAATATGAATCCGTCAGGCTCAGTTAAAGCTTCTGATTCTCATACAAACTGGTTCCGCAGGGGGTATTGCCTGCAAAGACGTGGGAAATATTCTAATAAGGGTTTTGGCGTCCCTTCTAACCGGAAATAATAATTTTCCTCTTTTGAGCTATCGCTTTGTTCATTCATTTTCCTTTATGCATTCAGTTTCTCCACTCTGTCTCCTTTTCCTTGTGGCACAAGGTTTTGCTGGCCTAACACACAGCAGTCTTCTTTCTTCCCTTTTATTATCATTCAGACTGAGAGTTCCATAAACTAGTTATGGCATGAATGACTGCAGTAGCCAGTGCAGTATTGTATCAGACGATTCCAATCCTCGACAAAGTCTGGGTACAAATTGTGAATTGAGACAGTGCAGTTGAGCAAGCAAGAAAATGACACCCTTGCAATTCGTGCGGTGAAATGAAAGTGACATCTGTCAACGCATCATCATATTTCAATATTTCAGAATCCTATGTGGTGAGCAGACACACCATTGCCAAATGTACAGTACAGTACGAGTTTTATGCTTTGCCAATTATGGCAACAAATACCGGTATAGCGTGAAGCCTAAAATAAATTATGTTTGTCATTTTTCAGAAAACCTGCTTCCTGTCATGTGAGACTTGAAAAACGTTACTAATTTCCTATCACTACCGATATCTCCAAAATTGAATAACTCGAAACTTTCAGGGTTCATCTGTCATAATGAGCTGGATAGTTTTTATAGTTTCTAAATGTACAGTTGACGACAAAACTCCTGTCGCAGCATCTGCCAAGTCACTAACCATAAAGTGGAAACACATACGTCTCACAGACTCGTAAACCAGAGACGTTTATCAATATTCCTGCTGGATATTGAAATTTTGCATTGTGAATGTGCTTGTTATATGATTGTCCTTCTAGTGTCCTTAAGAAGCGCTGGGTTGAGAGACAGGACTTTGGCCGCCGGCTGTATTTTTCCACACCCAGGATAATTTATTCTCACGGGCAGTGTTTGATTAATAATAACACACGGAATATAATTATTGATGTTCAACGAAATATTCACAAAGTGGAATATTCACATATTTCACATAATTGTCCAACGGTATACAGGAACTCGTCCCTTGGCATACTCGGTTCATACTAACTGAGACAATAGAACGCTATACATGTCCTTTGAATACTGTTAACGCAAAATGTACCCCAATAGAGAGAGGGTCAGTGAGGCACGAGATATGATAGACGCAACGTGTATGCATAAGCAGGACGTGAGTGTTAATTTGGCCCACCTGTGAAGTGAGTCAACAGAGCGTGAGAGAGTTAATTGTGCATACCCAGTGCTGTATCAATTAAGGGGCATGGAATTTACAACTGTAGTCGACTTCACCAAACTGTACCACAAAAAAGTCTCCTACATAAGAGTTGTTGCTTTGTAGACGTACCCTTTGGAGGATTTAATGTTTTCCACTTTGCTGACTATACAGTATCACAAGCTTTTTAGGTGTCATCTGTGTTACGGTAGGGTTGGTGTTGTTTCTTCTGGTCAGAGAGTTTTTTTTTTTTAGGGCAGGTATAGGCACGGGAAGGTATAGGCACCGGGTAAATGAAAGTGAGACATCTGAGTGAATTTTGTGAACCAATATTACAGGGAATATGCAACAGCTTTAATTTTCGCGTCATTTTTTTGCAGGTTTATTGGGCTGGACTCTACCTTCACCTCTGTTGACTTTGAGTAGAATTGTTAAGTCGTAGATGAGTATATCTTTAAATATCTATAACTACTATTACACTAAGGCTCTTCTTCACTCATGATTCGGACATCTAAACGATTTCCACTTATTTTGGCGACCAGTTCACCATAAGATTATAATATCAGGTTAAGTACACATGGGTTTGGAAGCAATCATGTGGCGTTAACTAAAATAAAATGGTGATAGTGCAGTCAGCGTAATAAAAGCATTATTCAGAAATATTAAAAGCATTATTCAAGACAGCCTTCAGTTCAGTAATTCTTTCCTTTTCTGTAACTTTTCAAATCGTCTGGCGTTAGTCCAGTCATATTATATAGCCTAGTACTCAAGCAGTTAATTTTGGCTAAATATATGATATTATTCACCTTTGGAGGATAAGCACATATTTTGTTGTCTTCACATTATATTGCTACTCATCCCTTCAGACTTGGCTATGCAACAAACATTATGCTGTGGTTGTCTGTTTTCTAGTTACGTTTCGAGGAATAATAAAAAAAACTTCAATTCCCTGCAGCATTCCACCCTTAAGAGTAATCCCCGTCACAAATAAATCGACGAATGTTAGTTCCAGAAATTTAAAGAATTCCTCATCTGTTGCCTATTGTGTATTTAGACTTTTAGGATCTTATAATTATTTTCTGAACGGTTGTCGGAAAATTATGGAAAACTCTCTATTTCTGTCGACAAATTAATTGGGAAGCTATTGATTCCTTCAAAACGTCCAGAAAACAAACGACCTGTACTACTGACAATATGTTTCTTGGTGTAGTTTGGAGACGTCACGAGCCTTAAGCTTTGCCAGTAACACACAATCACCTTTATGGAGCAATTAAACCACTGTCGACAAATGGGAGGTTATTCATTCCTCCAAACTATGCCACAAAACAAATTCCCTTCTCGTATACTGAGGTAGGTACTGTTCTGTTTCCCGGCACAGTTAAGAGGAATAAGTAGCCCTCCAAGCTGTTGTAAGCAGGAGATTACCGCCTTGAGCACCACAGGGCCTCACCTAAGCTAGAGTGTGCTAATTGCATGTTATATTTATTTACAGGTGAGTTGCTGGGAGGATTACCAGTGCGAGGAGGAAGTGAGTGTCGGGTGTGTTTATAGTGTTGTGGGTTTGGTTTTCGTTGTTGCTGTTATTGATGTTGTTGCTGTGGTTAATGTTGTGTTTGTGCTGTGTTGTGTGTTTGTTCTTTAGTGGGTTTGGTTGTTCTCGTTGTTGTTATTGTTGCTGTTGTTGTTGTGGTTAATGTTGTGTATGTGTTGTGTTGTGTGTTTGTACTTTAGTGGGTTTGGTTGTTGTTGTTGTTGTTGTTGTTGGGTTTAATGTCGTGTATGTGATGTATTTTGTATGTTTGTACTGTAGTGTGTTTAGTTGTTGTTGTTGTTGTTGTTGTGTTTTTTGTCGTGTATGTGTTGTGTTGTGTGTGTTTGTACTTTAGTAGGTTTAGTTGTTGTTGTGTTTAATGTGCTGTGTTCTGTGTGTTTGCTGTGCTATGTTTGCTTGTCTGTTGTATTAAGTACCCTGAGTATATCTGTTATTCTCTTGGTGTTTAGTATGTTTGATGTTTTAATGAGCGAGTGTAGTAACTTTATTTCTTGTTGTACTCATAGTGCTTAAAGTGTCTGTTGTTGTCGTCTGTATGTCTGTGTGTTTAATTAATCAGCGAGTGTAGTAAGTATATTTCCTATTGTACTCATTATGCATAGTGTGCCTGTGTGTTTAGTGTGTATGTTTGTTTAATCTGTGAGTGTAGTATGTTTATTTCAAGCTGTATTCATTATGCTTAGTGTGTTTGCTGATGTCGTCTGTGTGTTTGTTGGTAAAATCAGTGAGTGCAGTAAGTTTATTACCTGTTGTATTCATTATGTTTAGTGTGTGTGTTGGTAAAATCAGTGAGTGTAGTAAGTTTATTCCCTGTTGTATTCATTATGTTTAGTGTGTTGTTTGATGTTGTATTCCGTGTGGTTAGTGTGGTGCAGATGAGCCGTGAAGCCTGGACTAACTTTAGTAATAACCTGGTTCTTTTCTGTTTGTGTTGGCGTGACGAGTGTGTTGGGTTAGCTTATTATGAACTGTGTGTGTGTGTGTGTGTGTGTGTGTGTGTGTGTGTGTGTGTGTGTGTGTGTGTGTGTGTGTGTGTATTTTTATGTCGAGGTGCGGGTGTATGATTACGTGTTTACATGTGTGTTTGTTGATATGAGTTTGTGTGTGTGTGTGTGTGTGTATGTGTGTGTGTGTGTCTCAGAGTACCGAGGAGACAGAGTACCCAGTAAACATAGTTCAAAGTTGACAAAGTACTGCACCTAATTGACAGAACGAGGTAGACAGAGTACAAAGTTACCTTGGTACCCAGACAACTAATTGTATATATCTGAAGTCCAGGTCTGTACAACATAGAGATCCTTTTTTCCCAGTAGGTGACACCAAAATCTTTTTCTCGAGTCGCCTCTGCTCCGTGAATCATATGGCAGTCTCTCTTCTTATGTAACACGGGAGCAGAATATTGATGAGGGAGGAAATCATCCCAGAAATGGAAATGAAAATACGGGAGGGAGACTCTTTTATGAATATCACGACCATTCAGATGGAGAGACTGTTATTCTCGGTTCCTCAGTCACAAACGGATATAAAATCCTGTGAGAATCAGGCTGTAAATTAATCGGAATAATGCATACTGGAGTCTGCCTGTAATATTCGGTTCTCAGAGATTGAGGAAATACTTGGACTATTAACTCTTTAGCAATGTTTACCGAATTATTCCGACGACTCGATCAACAAACAAAACTAAGTGTATCTTATACGAACGAGGCCTTTTACGATCTAGTAGTGTCAGAAATAGAGTGTATATCCTGAAGGTGTTATCCGCATCTACACACACACAAACACACACACACGGAAAGTTAGATGTAAAAGACACGACAGACAAACTATGTATTGTGTGACACAGTACAGTAAGTTTTGTTGCTTCTCCTGCTCTTCAAAACTTTTCTTATTGTATGTTGGGGTTTTGAGCAAAGGACATCGCCCCAAATCCAAAGTTTACACAGAACTATATAGACATTGTCCTTAGCCAGTTATTTATGGGGACATACTCCAAAACAGTATTTTTGTAGGGTCATTGATTCCTCCCAGCTAGGCCAGACAAAAAGAAGACCTCAGCATTACTATCAAGGGATCGGTGGTTTCGTGACATAGTTTGGAAGAATCAGCAGTCTTCCAAATCACCCACAAGATTTTCATCCCCATATAATATACCCTTTGAACATCAGTAGTGCATAGTTTCCCAAAAAGTAACATAATTTCTAGGTTGATCAGGGAAATTTTCAACACCTCAATCACTTCTTTAACTCTCAAAGTGCCAATAATTTCTCCTCAATTGAATGGATTTGTCTGACGTTAACCATTTGTGATACAAGTAAAAGAACGACACCATTACATTGTTAGGTAAAGGGTTGATTGATTGAAGAGCTGTTTAATTCGTAGTTTTACTGGAGTTTTGCTATTAGTCGCGACACAGACATAGGGAACGACACAAACACTCAAAATTCCGATTAATTAATAAAAGGTACAGATCGGCAGGTGGGACAGGGAGATAGTGATTGACAGACAGACAGACAGACAGACAGAAACAAAAACAAACAAAATACAGACAGATAAACAGAGAAACAGAGAGACAAGTAAACATGGAGATATATAGGCAGATAGACAGACATACAGACAAACAAACAAAAAACATACAAACAAACAGACAGACGGTGAGAAAAATTAAAATCAGACTTGGGACCACTCAGCCAGAGAGACACACAGACAGACGGAGAGAAAGACCAAACTTGGGACCGCGACTGCACATTCATCCACTCTCGGGGGACACCAAGAATGGATGGCCTCTGTAACGAAATTATTGTCTGTTTGTGTAGAGGGCGGGAAGGGGAAACTATTGGAGGCATTTTTCACAAGGTTGGGTGCAATATGCAGTTGATCATTGGGCAGGCTGTTGCTCTGGCTGGGTGAGAGAGAGAGAGAGAGAGAGAGAGAGAGAGAGAGAGAGAGAGAGAGAGAGAGAGAGAGAGAGAGAGAGAGAGAGAGAGAGAGAATATATATACAGTGACAGGAAATATTGGAAAGTAAGTTAATCTGTGACATGATGAGAGAGAGAGAGAGAGAGAGAGAGAGAGAGAGAGAGAGAGAGAGAGAGAGAGAGAGAGAGAGAGAGAGAGAGAGAGAGAGAGAGAGAGAGAGAGAGACGGCAAGCCTCATACACATGGAAACATTACTTCAGGGAGAACATCTCTTATCACACCACTCTCTACACCATCTGCCCTCCTGCCTACCTACACATGCACCTTGCCTCTCCAACTACACAGTATATAATTATAAATGTTGACTTGGTTATCTACCCTGCCTACTTATATCCCTCCTTACCTGTTATAGATGTCTGCCTTCCTTCAGACTTTCCTCCCTATCTACCATATGTAATATATTTTTTTACCTACTCAATTATTTCCTCCGGGAATGTAGTTGGGGAAGGTTGTGTGATTCTTGTCATATATCAACAAAATATCTCAATAAGTTATAAACCTATATTATATTGAGCAGATGGGACACACACACACATAAACACATACACACACACACACACACACACACACACACACACACACACACACACACACACACACACACACACACACACACAAACACACACACACACACACACACACACACACACACACACACAAACACACACACACATACACACACACACACACATACACACACACACACATACACACACACACAGACATATATATATAACCTGTGAATTACATGGGCATTTAAAAGTGTTTCGCTTGATTCTTGTTTTCTCAAAATTTAAAGGGTTATTTTTTCGTATCCCTGTTTATTGTTGTTATTGGAGAAAACACAATGCACAAACTAATTTATAAAGTGAAAATATGGCTGTGTAGCACAAAAAATGTATACAAGGTTTATTAAAACACTAAAAAATATGTGAGTATTGCTATATTTTTCTTGCGTTTTAAAAGGATGGTGTGTTTTGAACGAATTGGTTCGCTACTTGCTCCTCCAGACTATGTCACGAAACGAACTCCTTCATTATACGTGCTGTTTTATGGCATATGTGTGGATGAATCAGTAGCCTCCAATTCATAGACATCATTCCTCTTTTTTTAAACATCTCGAGTATTCATATATACATAAGAAATGAGAAGGGCGACTTAAAAGCGCCTTCAGAAATTTCTCTTGAATGTTGAATAATCTATGAGGTATATATTATTTTATTTTGCTAGAGAGGTATTTTAAATGCATTCGCACGACGCTCATGGCACGTGTTTAAAACTATTTTAATGAATGCATATATATGGAAATGTCATTCACCAACGCATAAAGCAATTTGACGACTTTTGATGACAAATTTTGATAACAATTTTCACTGGTCATGTGTGAGTTATTACTGGTGATCTGCTCTTTATATTCGCTCTTTGTTGCGAAACATCTAAAAAAAACGTGTTTGTCTGGGAATCATTATTACAGTTCCAGTATTATGGGATGTATAAAATGGTGGATGTCATGTATGTATGTACTGTATGTAGGTCTGTCTGTATATATATATATATATATATATATATATATATATATATATATATATATATATATATATATATATATATATATATATATATATATATATATATATATATATATACTTCAATTAGTTCCTATAATTTCATTTTATGGAAATCTTGGTGACTGCGATTATTTATTTTTAAGGTATAAGGTTTTCCCGAGAACTGATGATATCTGATTCCTCCACTCATTGCCAAGACACAGACAGGTCCCATTAGAATATCTGGCGTAGTATATTGAACAGCATAATTTGGAGGAATCATTATCCTCTACATTCACCGACATTATCACAGGATATATTAACGGGGCATTCAGTCTTGGGCGAATTGGATCGCTACTGATTCCTTCAAAATTAACCGCAAAACAGATTCCTTACCTTTATACTGAGATAATCATTTCCTTCCTGCCATCGTTTGAAGGAATCAGTTGTTCGCTCTCCAATTGGTGAAAACAGATTACCTCTTTAAGGAAGTACTACAGCGTAGGAAAATGTACAACAACTGATTCCTCCAAACTATTCCAAGTAACAGGCCACAATTATATTTGTTATTCTAGTTGTTGTTTCCTGGCATACTTAGGAGGAAATCAACTCGCTGTTAAGTACCAAAAGTATAATCCCGTTAAGGGGGTGATAAACTTAAGGTCCATTGGAGCGCCTTGATTCCTCCAAAGTATGCCAGGAAACAGAACCAGAACAACAACAAAAAATAATAGTGGCCTATTGCATGGAATAGTTTAAAGGAATCAGTTGCACCAGATTTACCAAGACTGTAGTTCCCCCTCAAGCAGTGTACAGAATTCTCCCCACTGGTTGGAGTTGGGTGTTGGCAAATACTTGTGACTGTACTAGAAGCATTTGGCCTCGCCCGGCACCACAGGTTATAATGTCGCAGTAATTGACCTCATTTGTCAACATAATGGCATGGGGGGGGGGGAAGGGGAGGGGCAAAGAGGAAGAAGGGAAGAGGGAATGGGAAATGGTAGCGGAGGTTATAAGAAGAGAGGAGGTGACGGAGGTAGAGGAGGGAAGGGAGGAAAGGGAACAGAGGTTACGAGAAGTGGGACTGGTGAAGGGAAGGAAATAGGGGGTTGTAAGAGTAGGAGAGGGAAGGGAGGAAAAAGGTAAGAGGGAATGGGAAATGGTAGAGGAGGTTATAAGAAGAGAGGACGTGACGGAAGTAGGGGAGGGAAGGGAGGAAAGGGAGCAGGGGTTACGAGAAGTGGGGCTGGTGAAGGAAGTAGGGGGTTATAAGAGTAGGGGAGGGAAGGGAGGAGAGGCAGCAGGGGTTATGATATAAGAGGAGGGAAGGGGGGAGGGGTGTGTGGTAGTGAGGGAGAGAGGAGAAGGGGGAGTAGTGTAGTAGTGGAGGTCAAGGGGAGGGAATGAGGAGGGGAGCAAGAGAGACAAGAGAGGGAGGAGAAATGGGGACGAGGGTCAGAAGGATAAGGGGGAGTGGTTGGAAGGGTCATGAGAGAGGAGGGAAATAGTGGCAGCTGGGATAGACAGACAGACAGACAGACAGACAGACAGACAGACAGACAGGGAAGTAGAGAGATGAACAAGTGAACACGGAGTGAACCAGACAGCAGTAATATGGAAAAGAGAGAGAGATTGAAGAGAAAATATAATACAATTAATGCATGTGTTTGACCAATAAATAAGTAAGATATTATACGGTTGGTGTTTACAAATCTCAGCTTGGGGTTCTTTCCATTCCATTCCTGTCAGTTGCATTTTTTTCTCTCACTCAAATCACCACTTACTCTTGTCACTTATTATTATTACTTCTCCCTGAAAACAAACTGACATCGCATCGTCTCATATAACTACTCTTACCAAGCATACTAAAGTGTGTAAATATGTACAAAATAATGTTAATAGTTACAGAATCCATGCAGTAGTTAGCAAATGTAACTAGCTCGCTAATTAACTTACAAACAACATGTATAAATAATTTCCTAGATACGTTGCAAGCTGATTGATTCTAACTAGCTAAAAACACTCTTGAATGAAAGAACCTGAATAACTTTATTAAGGGGGTATATAGCACATTGTTTTGGGTGGTAATTCTGGAGCAAATGTTTCCTCCAAACTATTTCAGGCAACATTATTATTCTTCATGTGGGTCTGTTTCCTGGCATACTTTGGAGGAATCATGGCGCTCTAGTCTATCAAAAGTATACTATCCCCTTAACGTAACAAAAACCTAACTACCAAAATAACTAACTAACCATGTTCATATACCAGTCAAAATAACTTTCTATCTGACTTACGAACTATCCAACTAACTAAGCTTGTTTTCTGCTCACGAGTGTATCGCCTCGAGCTGACAGAAATAAAAAAGGATGATATTATACCTGAAATGTAGTGAAACTGTAGTGAAGCAGGTTTTAACGTATTGTGTCTGACTGTGGGTGTGGGTGTGGGTGTGGGTGGGTGGGTTGGTGAGAGAGAGAGAGAGAGAGAGAGAGAGAGAGAGAGAGAGAGAGAGAGAGAGAATGTTTAAAGGTATAGTGTCTATTCTCTGTGAGCTCTCTTGTGGTCAGATGTTAGCATGAGAGAGAGAGAGAGAGAGAGAGAGAGAGAGAGAGAGAGAGAGAGAGAGAGAGAGAGAGAGAGAGAGAGAGAGAGATTGAAGATGAGAAAGACGAAAAAAGTGGAGAGAGGAGAAGAGGGAGGAGGAGTGGGAGGAATGGAGAGATGAGGAGAGGGAGACAGGGAGACTGAAGGAATGAGTTTGGTGAATACAATAGGAGAGAGAGAGAAAGGAAGGAGAGTTAAGTGAAGCTAGATGGAAAATAGTGAGGGAGGGAAAGAATTTTATCAGTGTAATATATAGCAAGATTGATAGAAAGAAAGATAGAAAGATAGATATATGGATTGACAGATAGATAGATGGACAGACAGACAGACAGACGGACAGATTGATAGCTAGATAGGCGTACAGACAGACAGACAGACAGACAAACAGATAGATAGATAGATAGATAGATAGATATATACTGATAGACTGAGGTGAAAGAAAGAGGGAGGGTAACATTGAAGAAAATTGGAGAGTGAGAAAGCCTGATTGAAAATCCGCCTGTCCCTGCTCCCTTTCATGCATACATACATGCATACATTCAAGCATGCACACAAACATACATCCATGCATGCACACATACATATATTCATTCATACATCTCTCCATCCTACTATCTGCCCATCAACCAATACACACATCCATCCATCCATCCATCCATCCATCCATCCATCCATCCAGATAAATAAACAGCAAAAAAAAAAAAAAAAACAGACAGGAAGACTGACAAATTTTCCGAGTCCATAACATATACTTTATTAATTATTTGATATACGTAAAATTTTATCTTCATCCACTGTGTAGAGTTTACACACACACACACACACACACACACACACACACACACACACACACACACACACACACACACACACACACACACAAAAAAACATTCTGGGCTCAAAATATTTCGTTTCTCCTGTTTGTCAACAAGGACGAAATATGAGGAACAAAATACACTAATAATGGAATATGTATATTGACTAACTTGTGTACAGTATAGCTTAATAGAGACGAAATGAAAATACAGAAATTTGAGTAATGATAAATATTTAAAACATCCTGTACCTACCGAACTTTAGTATAAATCACCCCAGTTAGATTTATCGCTTATAAATATGTGTTTGCGTGCGTGCATGCTTGTGCGTGTGTGTGTGTCTGGGTGTGGATTTTAATGTATTTATGCTTATGTCTGTACATATGCATAACCAGTAGGTATGTACGTGTGTGTGTGTGTGTGGACAGGACACCAAACACCATTTTTAAGCCATTGATTTCAACAGCAATTATAATGAACGAAGAGTCGCGCATACCGAATTGTTTGTGAAAAGTGTTGAGGGTTTATAGGGAAGAATTCATGTAACCCACCTTGCTGGACATTCCTGGATGCAGCATGATAAAAGTTTACCTATAGTGGCGTCTCCCAGCAGTAATATATATATATATATATATATATCCAGCTAAGTAAAATCTCAAGGAAGAGTATAAGTATAGGCTAGGGAAGGAGAAGATATAGACCATAAAAGGGAAATATAGCCCTGGAAGAGCCCTCGTACGGACAGCGACAGTAAGAAGGGCTAATGGTTATGTAGGGAGGAGGGGAGAGTGGATGGCTTGGAGTGCACCGGTGTGGAGGGCAGGGCAGAGCAGACTAAGGTAAGGAAAAGGAAGGAAGTGTAGGGAAAAGAATTTGAAGCAAAACTTAGAAGAAAATGGTAGAACAAAACGATGTTAATCACAGACGGCAGTCAGATCAGGAAAGATTACAGCAGTGTTAAAAAGGGAAAAGTATGGGAAATGTTGGACAGAAGAAGGAAAAGCAGAGAAAGAGAAAATATAGCATAAAACAACTGAGCGAGCAAAGCAGGGGTAAGGTAGAGGGTAAGGCAGGACGGAAAGACGGCGGCAGACGAGGGAGTAATTGAATCTAGGAAAAGGAGAGCAGCGGGGCCCAAACAGGCAGGCAGGCAGACATACAGGGCTGAGGACCATGTACAGGAAAAGTCATGGTCTGGATAACGATGGTGACTGGCACACACGATGACTGGTTCCATGACAATATAGGGAGTCATAGAAGGCTTCATCATCACCTGGCACCTGTATTTTCCTGCATACGTCACTTAATTATTAACAGGATAATATAATCAAGGGTATGCCTGAGTGAGTGGAGTGTTTGGTAATGCAGATCCTATTTCCCTCGTCGTTCCGTCCTTCATCTTCTGTTTACTCGGGTCAGATTTGCTCCCATCAAGGCCATGGGTGTCTTCCGATCATGTGATATGAGAATGGACGACGGAAGACACCTTAAAGATCTGACCAGAAAACGAAAGAATATTTCTGGTGCGATACCCAGTTGAGTTACATGATAAGCTGTTTTTCGGCTACTATGTTATTCTTTAGCCTGACGTAATTTCAGTACAAATATTTGAAAAACAGTTTGTATTACTTGCTGTGGTGAAGAAAGTTTAATTTGGAATTCTTACAGTATGGGTTGTATAGCATCAATTTTATTGCATTGAGATAAATATTATAAAAGCAGTTAGATGAACAGGTCGTAAGTTGACCTCAGTCACGTCATCGGAGGAGACTGAGATCTGGGGGGAGTGATTCTCAAGGCGAAACATAGAACAAACAAACACAGAAAAGAGAAGACATCCAGCAGGTCCTACAAATTCGTTATAACCGAACGCCGACATTTGTTATCCGTGTCAGGTGGGAGTGACCATACCCGAGCCATGCTGACGGTAGCACGAACCCTTGATAGCTGGGAGAAGACGAAACATGGATGCAGGTAGTCCATAGAGGAAGAAACGAAGGAACATTATAACAGTGAGGAGGCAGTGTTGGCATGAGGCAGATGTTGCTGTTTGTAATTTGTGAACTGTTACTTTTACCTCGGGAATTAATATAGGCTAGTATTGTTTTTAAAGACTTTTTTTTCTTACATCGGTCATAAACGTATGGATATGAGATGAAAAGATCTAACTCTTACTCCTTAAGAAGGATATTAAAAAGTTGCGAAAAAATTATGAAGAAAATATAATAAAGACATTAATTTTACCAGGAAAAAAATTATGTGAATGACATTGTAATAAATTTGTGCATGTGTGTCTGTGTAAAGGTAACGTCACACGAATCATAGCATCAGGTCAGGCGCGTACACTACTGTCACTCCAACCTGACCCAAGGCATCTTAGGTTGTTTGGCTTGTTAGGTAGATGCCTATATAGTTGTGTGTGATATGTTGTTTTATCTTGTGAATTAGCTAGTTGGGTGGTTTAGGGGATAGTATACTTTTGTTACACTGGAGTGCCTTGATTGCTTCAAAGTTCCCCAGGAGACAGGACCAGACGAATGAAAATAATGGTGTCCTGTTGCATGGAATAATTTGAAAGAATAATTTGCTCCACATTTACCAACACTTTACTAGTTAGTATATTGTTTATGATGAGATACTTTGATACCATGGATAGTTAGTTGGCTACAAATGTTCCCAATAACAGTTTCATCAATAGTCGTGGCTGGTAAGTTAGTTAAACGGCTGAAATACATTTTGCTGTCAGTTCCTATGGGCGTAACAGCACACCATTCATTCATTCCCTTTATCACAAACTCCATTACACTCTTCGTTAGTTCCCCCTCCAGTATATATCACTCCCTCACTCACCCTCCTAGCTTCCTACCTACCCTTCAGACTCCACCATCACTCACCCGGGCTCCACACCCTGAATCATCATGCTCTTCACTCCCTCATTCTCTATTACTCGCCCAGTCTTCATCGTGATACTTTCTAGTCTTTCCCTCATTCTCCACTATAAGCTCCCTCACTCACACACTTTCCCACTCACTCACTTCCCCACTCACTCACTTTCCCACTTAATCACTCCCCCCACTCACTTCCCCACTCACTCCCCCACTCACTTCCCCACTCACTCACTCCCCCACTCCCCCACTCCCCCACTCACTCACTCCCCCACTCACTCACTCCCCCACTCACTCACTCCCCCACTCACTCACTCTCCCACTCACTCACTCCCACTCACTCTCCCACTCACTCACCATCACCATTTCCTCAACCTCTACCATAATCCTTTCACACTCCTCCACAGTTTTCACCACCACCATTACATCTGTGTCCACCATAATCCCCATCACTCCTCCAACACTACATCAACTATCACTCTCTCCCTCTATCTTCACCAAGAAACACTATACACATACATATAATTATACTCTCCATTACAGCAAATCATCTCTTTCACTCCCCGTCCCTCTCTCTATCTCCACCAAGAAACACAACCCACATACATATAATTATACTCTCCATTACAGCACATCTCTTCCACTCCCTCTCTCCCTCTATCTTCACCAAGAAACACAACCCACATACATATAATTATACTCTCCATTACAGCAAATCATCTCTTCCACTCACTCTCTCCCTCTATCTCCACCAAGAAACACTATCCACATACATATAATTATACTCTCCATTACAGCAAATCATCTCTTTCATTCCCCTTCTCTCCCTCTATCTCCACCACCATCATCAATCTTACCACCTACAACACAGTCCCATCACTCCTGCCGTCAATCTCTACCAAATTGGCGTTTTAGCTAGGGTCGATAAGCCTTTGAGGTATTGGCAAGGATAATTAGCCTACCCTGGTCTAATATTCCTAACTGCATTGGTGATCTATAATGTGTGTGTGTTTTGTTTGTGTACTTGTGTGTGTGTTTTGTTTGTGTACTTGTGTGTATGTGTGTGTAGTTTGTTTACTTGTGTGTGTGTGTGTGTGTGTGTGTTTACTTGTGTGTGTGTAGTTTGTGTTTAGTGTGTGTTTACTTGTTTGTATGTTTGTGTGTATTGTTTGTGTACGTGTGTGTGTGTGTGTGTGTGTGTGTGTGTGTGTGTGTGTGTGTGTGTGTGAGTGTGTGTGTGTGTGTGTGTGTGTGTGTGTGTGTGTGTGTGTGTGTGTGTGTGTGTGTGTGTGTGTGTGTGTGTGTGTGTGTGTGTGTGTGTGTGTGTGTGTGTGTGTGTGTGTGTGTGTGTGTGTGTGTGTGTGTGTGTGTGTGTGTGTGTGTGTGTGTGTGTGTGTGTGTGTGTGTGTGTGTGTGTGTGTGTGTGTGTGTGTGTGTGTGTGTGTGTGTGTGTGTGTGTGTGTGTGTGTGTGTGTGTGTGTGTGTGTGTGTGTGTGTGTGTGTGTGTGTGTGTGTGTGTGTGTGTGTGTGTGTGTGTGTGTGTGTGTGTGTGTGTGTGTGTGTGTGTGTGTGTGTGTGTGTGTGTGTGTGTGTGTGTGTGTGTGTGTGTGTGTGTGTGTGTGTGTGTGTGTGTGTGTGTGTGTGTGTGTGTGTGTGTGTGTGTGTGTGTGTGTGTGTGTGTGTGTGTGTGTGTGTGTGTGTGTGTGTGTGTGTGTGTGTGTGTGTGTGTGTGTGTGTGTGTGTGTGTGTGTGTGTGTGTGTGTGTGTGTGTGTGTGTGTGTGTGTGTGTGTGTGTGTGTGTGTGTGTGTGTGTGTGTGTGTGTGTGTGTGTGTGTGTGTGTGTGTGTGTGTGTGTGTGTGTGTGTGTGTGTGTGTGTGTGTGTGTGTGTGTGTGTGTGTGTGTGTGTGTGTGTGTGTGTGTGTGTGTGTGTGTGTGTGTGTGTGTGTGTGTGTGTGTGTGTGTGTGTGTGTGTGTGTGTGTGTGTGTGTGTGTGTGTGTGTGTGTGTGTGTGTGTGTGTGTGTGTGTGTGTGTGTGTGTGTGTGTGTGTGTGTGTGTGTGTGTGTGTGTGTGTGTGTGTGTGTGTGTGTGTGTGTGTGTGTGTGTGTGTGTGTGTGTGTGTGTGTGTGTGTGTGTGTGTGTGTGTGTGTGTGTGTGTGTGTGTGTGTGTGTGTGTGTGTGTGTGTGTGTGTGTGTGTGTGTGTGTGTGTGTGTGTGTGTGTGTGTGTGTGTGTGTGTGTGTGTGTGTGTGTGTGTGTGTGTGTGTGTGTGTGTGTGTGTGTGTGTGTGTGTGTGTGTGTGTGTGTGTGTGTGTGTGTGTGTGTGTGTGTGTGTGTGTGTGTGTGTGTGTGTGTGTGTGTGTGTGTGTGTGTGTGTGTGTGTGTGTGTGTGTGTGTGTGTGTGTGTGTGTGTGTGTGTGTGTGTGTGTGTGTGTGTGTGTGTGTGTGTGTGTGTGTGTGTGTGTGTGTGTGTGTGTGTGTGTGTGTGTGTGTGTGTGTGTGTGTGTGTGTGTGTGTGTGTGTGTGTGTGTGTGTGTGTGTGTGTGTGTGTGTGTGTGTGTGTGTGTGTGTGTGTGTGTGTGTGTGTGTGTGTGTGTGTGTGTGTGTGTGTGTGTGTGTGTGTGTGTGTGTGTGTGTGTGTGTGTGTGTGTGTGTGTGTGTGTGTGTGTGTGTGTGTGTGTGTGTGTGTGTGTGTGTGTGTGTGTGTGTGTGTGTGTGTGTGTGTGTGTGTGTGTGTGTGTGTGTGTGTGTGTGTGTGTGTGTGTGTGTGTGTGTGTGTGTGTGTGTGTGTGTGTGTGTGTGTGTGTGTGTGTGTGTGTGTGTGTGTGTGTGTGTGTGTGTGTGTGTGTGTGTGTGTGTGTGTGTGTGTGTGTGTGTGTGTGTGTGTGTGTGTGTGTGTGTGTGTGTGTGTGTGTGTGTGTGTGTGTGTGTGTCCATTTCTATACACCTATACTGTATGTATGGTAATGGTGTCTAACCCTCTACATTTTTGTGAGTGACACCTCCTCTAATCCTATTCATACATGTGTATTCATACCACTTTCTCACTCTCAATCCCTTTCCCTCCATTATCTCTCTTAACTACCCATCCATCTATCTGCCACTATATCTCTTTGTATTTTCCAATCCATCTATCTACCACTGTGTCTCTCTGTATCTACCCATCCATCTGTCTGCCACTATATCTCTCTGTATCTACCCATCCATCTGTCTGCCTCTATAATTCATCACTCTCTACCCATCCACACCTCGATCCATCCATCCATCCATTCATTCACTGACCTCCATTATTCATCCATCCATCTATCAGCCACTGTATCTCCCTCTACCCATTTATCCATCTGTCTGCCTCTGTATCTCTCTGTATTCATCCATACATCCACCCACCCATAGACCACCACTAACCATCTATCTATTTCTCACTCTATCTGTTACTTTCTCTGTCCCCCTCCTCTTCCCAAAGTGGTGTGGTAAGTGTTGACATACCCAACCCATAACTCTTTTATAGCAGCCACAACAAACCCCTTCCCTCCCTCTTCCATCCCTCCCTCCCTCCCTCCCTTTCTTATTTCTCCCTCCCTTTACTTACTCTCTAGAGCTCTCTCTCTCAGTATCAAATTAGGCAGCTACATTAAAGGAGGTAGGAGTGTGTGTGTGTGTGTGTGTGTGTGTGTGTGTGTGTGTGTGTGTGTGTGTGTGTGTGTGTGTGTGTGTGTGTGTGTGTGTGTGTGTGTGTGTGTGTATGAGTGTGGGATTTTTTTTTTCTTTTGTGTGTATTGGTGTTATTGTGTGTACAGTGAAAATCAGATGCGTGCGTTTTCTTTTTATTTGTATGTGCTTGTGTTTGTGTGTGCAAAGTCTGAACCAGGATGTGTGTGTATATGTGTGCTTGTATGCTATCAGAATCAAGAGATGTATATGTATGTCACATTTTAAGAGTAATGATAATGACAGCAGTATTATATATTGAATTGATGCCTTTATAACTAGGGTGAGAATAACTATTTCCTATTACGACAGACATGAGAAAAATGATGGACATTAATTATAAATTTTAGAACAACCGCGGCCCTTCATTTAAAATATAAAAACTTCCATAATATTATATCCTTGTAAAAATAATACACATGAAAAATAAACATTGGCTTTATAGATAACATGAGAAAAACTGACTCCAAGCTCAATGCATGTCGAACTACAGTTACTCTTACTGTAATTATAAGCGTGAGAACAACCATAACTCTTATAATTCTTCCGGGTACGTGATAATGCTTTGGCACCTACCGAGTTATGCCTGAAAGAACCTCATATACCTGCTTGTATGAGTTATCGAGGGAAGGATGAGGGCAGATACCAGTTCACCTATTTTTAAACCCAATAGTGAAATAATCCGATGTTCATTTGCTGTTTAAGAAGTGAGTTATGATTTATTTTTAATGCGCGACGACATCCAGCACTATGCATTTTGATTTCCTCTTGAGCCATTTAGATACATCGAAAAATTTGAACCGTAAAAAAAACAAAAAAAAAAAAAAAACACACACTTTAAAACGAAATCAGTAGCTGGTGAAGGAAAGGCCAGAACTTTTGCTCCCGACGGCCTTAATCATGTTTGCTTTCGCTGGCGTTTAATCCCGGTGAGAAGAGCGTAATATAAAGAATTACGGGCTTGAGGTCACAAAACGTCGACTTAGGCTTTGTTTACTCTTGACGTCGAGGGTCTACAGAGAGAAGGGATTTTCTCGACTTGATATTTTGTTATGTTTGATTTGGGAACCTGTGTGCGGATTTCCTCGCCTCGGCTGTTCACTAAGAAGGGGATTTTGTCGATTTTATGCTATGTTTATGTTTGAGCTGTGACAGTTTACTAAGACAGTTAGTTACGTTGACTTGATATTAAGATTTTCCTTCTTTGCTGCTGCTGGCGGTGAACTGAGAGGGGATGTTGTCTGCCAAATATCTCATTTCTTCCTCTTCTAGTGAACGGGCGTGGTATTTCAGAAAAGGAATATACTTTTAACTTAAAACTGTCCTTTGAGATAGACAGTCAACAGACGGATTTGTTTTGTCGATTTTATTTTATTCATATATATTTTTTTTTTTACTGCAATAATTCCCAGAACGTGTGTGTTGCGAATGATCTTTTGTTTTCTCATAACAAAATAAATAGACGGTCCAGAGGGAAAGAGAATATTGTTGTTGTCTATGATATGACTGAGGCTTGTGATGCTATCGAAGAAATGGAGACTACTGATTCTTCCACATTAATTAAGGGAGTATTACACTTTTGGTACATTGGAACGCCTTGATTCCTCAAAAGTATGCCAGGAAACAGGACCACGTGAACAAAAATAATGATGTTCTGTTGCCTGGAATAGTTTGGAGGATTCAGTTGCTCCAGAATTACCAACACAAAATTTCCCCTTTAAGAACCCTGTGATCGTGAATGAGACTTGATGGCTTCTGATTCCTCCTGACTATGCTATGAAACAAGCTTCTTCAGTATAGATGTGTGTGTTTCGTGGCAATATTTGAAGGACTCACTAACCTCTAATTTTCCAACTACATCACGGGGTCCCTTGACAATAATAATGGTGGTCTGTTGCTTGGAATAGTTTGGAGGAATCAGGTCTCTCCAGATTTCACCAACACTGTATTATCTATCCCCTTAAACCACAAACTGAGACTCTATCAATATTAATACTGTTTTGTGACACGGTTTAATTAATGAAACAGTAGCCTCCAATCAATTTAGAGGAACGTATGATATCGGCATTATTTTCCTTTAAAGTTGAATTAATATTTGGATGTTACTTATTAGATGTTACTAATTGGATGTTACTAATTCATCTGAACTGTGCCCAAAACAAAACTACCTCACCTCAATAAAGGCTGGATCGTCTGTCTCATTGACCAACTTGGTGAAATACTGAGCCACCAATTAGACGGTAAATTCCCCTAAAGAACCCTGTGATCGTTTATGAGAATTGGTGACTTCTGATTCCTCCTGACTATGCCACGAAACAAGCTTCTTCCATATAGGTGGTGCTTCGTGGCAAGCATTTGAAGGACTCATTTACCTCCAATTTTCTGACTACAACCCAGGGTCCCTAAAGTATAATTATAACCACCTTCCACAACACACTTCGGTAGTATGGTTGCTATCACCCTACGATATTACTATGAAGGAATAAACCTATAACTGGGCAAATCATAATAACTAATAAACATCAGGTTATTTTTACATGTAGAGTATATTCATCTGGCTATATTCCAAATGTATATATTGTCTAAGGCGAAAAGAGTTACGAATGATAAACTGAAATATTCTGATGTTAAAAGATATATTAATTAATACAGTATCGTCACAATAAGCAAGGTTTTTTGCTGTTAACAACTTTCGTCTATAATTTACCTTTTTTTCTGTCTCTTCTCTATTTTGTTATCGCCCTCACTCCAACACACCATTACCATGACTCCCACACCACCACCACCAACACACCATCACTTTGACTCCCACACCACAACCACCAACACACCATCACTTTGACTCTCACTCCACCACCCTCACCCCAACACACCATCATTCTGACTACCACACCACCATCCTCACCCCAACACACCATCATTCTGACTACCACACCACCACAACCACCATTTCCTGACCCCCACACTCCACCACCACCACCACCACCACCACCACCATTCTCCTGACCCCCACACACCACCACGCACGACTCTTTACGACCCCATAAGACCGTCAGGTGTCAAGTTAGGGCGGTGGTACACGAGGCTTCCAGGGTCGTGACGTGTGCTTTATTCACGCTTATAGGTCTTTCATTGAGAGAGACAGAGACAGAGACAGAGACAAAGACAGAGACAGAGACAGAGACAGAGACAGAGAGTCTCTCAAAGATGACTCACTGCCTCAGAAACATTAGATAAACAAAGATAATGAGTTACCTCTGTCCCTCAAGGAAAACGCATAGTTTAATCCCTCCGTAAAGAAAACACACTGTTTTAAGAATAAATCACGCTATCCATAAATAAAACAATATATTGTACTCATAGAGAAAACACATTACCTATAAAAAAGCGCATAATCCAGGAAATACGCTCAATTACTACATAATAACTCAAAATCCACAAATGAAAGCGCACAACTACCCAAAGAAAACTCGCTTCTTCTTGGGTTAATGAAAAAACGAACCACATTAATATATAGCCATTGTTGTAGGGCGTTCGGACTGCTACATTTTCTCTGTAATAACACCATGAGAGGGGAAACATTTTCAATATAGATTAGATGTTCATACTTCTCATCCGTTTTAGCCGAGTCCAAAAGGCCAATTGTGTGACTAAGGGCCATGTGCAAAAAATAACATTGGCTGAGTGATGGAGATTAGTAATTGAGTAAATGCATGAAAGTTTTGGGGTAGATTCTAACGAGTAACCGTATAAAAGTCTACGGGGAATACAACCCACATTTCACTATCTCGTAGGTTATAATATCGCCAGTGCCTTATCCCTGAATTTCAGTTCCTCAATAAAAGATGTTTCTTTGACTATTCTTACGCCTCTCGTGTACTGCTGACTCACTATAATAAGATACCACCCTTCCATCACCACTTGCCATCCTTCACCGCCCACCATCACAACAACCACTTGGCCAGCACTAGACTCACCACTCCTAAACTTGGTCTAAAGATACACCCACAGCAATACATCACCCCCAGACAGACACCCACGGGAGGAACAACGTGTGAATTGAATTACATCTCATTCTAAGACGTCTTTCCTCCTCCTCTGCAAATTACAGTTCTGGGCTACGGTACACTACTCTACTCCACTCTATCTCATTACTCTACTCCACTCTATCTCACCACTCCACTCCACACCACTCCACTCTATCTCACCACTCCACTTCACACCACTCCACTCTATCTCACCTCTCCACTCCACACCAATCTATCTCACCACTCCACTCCACACCACTCCACTCTTTCTCTCCACACCACACCAATGTATCTCACCACTCCACTCCACGCCACTCCACTCTATCTCTCCACACCATAACACACCAATCTATTTCACCACTCCACTATGCTCTTTATATTATACTGAATTAACAATACCACACTGAGCTACACGCCATTCTACTCGAGCCAACTCAACCCTACTTAAACATCACTACAACACAGTGCTACACCAACAGTCCACACCCACACACCATTCCATTTTAGCAGTACTCGCAACTCAGTTTCATTCCAGTCGTCTACCTTACAACACATGGAAAGGGGTTTTTCATTTAGTTAAGCGGCTTTTGATGTAAACAGTGAATTGGCGGTTATTAATTCCTCCAGACTGCCACACAACAGCACCTTTATTAAGAGGATGGACCTCTTCGTGGAATTATATGATCATTTATGTAGCATCCAATTCGTAGACAATAACACAGTGCCCCAAATGATACTGGATCCCATAGCAGATAGTAGGAATTTCTACAACAAAAAGAAGCGTTCTTTATATGCTTAGCAATATGTGCTGTGATGAGCCACAGGAAAAAAAAAAGGTATTACTAGGCTATGACGAAAATCAGTAAGGTACGATATCTACTCGTTATGTTATTGATCCATCATCGCAGTCCTGGCTATTCTCTAATATCACAGGTTCGAATGACAGAAATGTAGATGGTGAGCACGACACACCTAGAAGCGACAGTTTACCCTTAATCCTAAAGAACTATGACATATTATTCGCAGTTACACTTCATACGTCTCTGCTGCTCCCAATATATACAGAACTTCTTGAAAGTTTGGAGGATGTTTTTAGTATATCAAAATAGAAATGAAAAGCTCTATATTGGTCAGCCTGATGGGAGTATGCAGGAATGGCTATATAGCTTTTTCACGGCCGATAATGTAAATTTCCGATATTCTGTCAGTGCTTTTTGGAACACGAAAACTGAATTAATGTGTTTGTGTGTGTGTGTCTGTATGTGTGTGTGTGTGTGTGTGTGTGTGTGTGTGTGTGTGTGTGTGTGTGTGTGTGTGTGTGTGTGTGTGTGTGTGTGTGTGTGTGTGTGTGTGTGTGTTAACTATCGCAATATTTTTTACTTTTGCTCTGAACAATTTTACAACTAAAATTTACAACATTAGTCATAGAAAAGACACGCCACATTGTCCACCAAATAACGACACTTTGGCAACCACGCTAGTAATATGAAATTCATAGTAATGCTTGGAAAGGTTGAAAGTAGCAGAAAACTGATAGAAAGTGCAGTACATTATTATTTCTCACCCGCTAGAATTGGCTGGCTGCTTGGTTAGCTGGCTGGCTGGTTGGCTGGCTGGCTTGTTGGCTGGCTGGCTTGTTGGCTGGCTGGCTTGTTGGCTGGCTGGCTTGTTGGCTGGCTGCTTAGTTTGTTGGATGGCTGGCTGCTTGATTGGCTGGCTGTCTGGCTGGCTGGCAGGCTGGTTAACCGGTTGGCTGGGATACAGGCTGAAGTGTTGGGTGGCTAGGCTATCTGCTTGGTCTGCACTCATGTTGGCTGGATTATTGACTGGCAACATTCAGGCTGCCGTTGTTAAAGGGGGTGAAATACTATGGCTCTGTGGATGGGGAATTGTTGGTGGTGTATCAACATTGGGTCTGTATTCATCAACGTACGTACACTCCTCCTAATGTAACCTCTTCATTTACTTCCAATTGGTGTTAGGAGATATTGTCTGCAGCAGTATGTAAAACAATTTGTGGTGATTTAAAGACAAAATTATAACCAGAAGGATCTATTCGCTAGGTTATATACTTTTACAATCTGGATATGATAAACACTCACATACTCAACATAAAAAATGACAACACTTGCATTATTCTTGACTAAAACTAAGGAATTTTACTTGTCGAAGAGAGACACTCCAATCGTCGCAAGATAGTTCAATATATCAACAAACATACTATTTATAATCTAAATTCATATGAAATATAAGTCACCAGCAAATCCTCGATGTCTATGGGTTAAAGAGCTGGTAATTTTGGAGTAATATTGGCCACTGTTTCTTCCAAGCTACACCAGGAATCAGACCTTTACTGGATAAATATGTTGTGCAATAATGTCTGGAGTAATTAGTTGACATTATACTACCAACAAAATGTATTTCCCTCAAGTCCAAATAAAAAATGCGTAGCAGGATTATATACTAATTAATATTTTGTTAGGATATGCCTCAGAACGAATAATAAGGTACTGGTAAGTACTTCATACATTAATCTGATGCCGTATTACCCAACCTTCCAGATGCAATGAGTACCAGTCCATACCGGTTCCCGTTTTTTTTTTTTTTATGGGGAAAGTACAGTGTTCATAAATCTAGAGCAAGTTATTTCTCCAAACGATTCCAGGCAACAGGACACCATTATTTTTGTTAATCTGGTCTTGTTTCCTAGCATGCTGTGGAGGAATCAAAGCGATCCAATGTACCAAAAATATTCTGTCCCCTAAATAGTAGGTATATATGTAAAAGGAATGTAATGCTTGTGTAATTACGAATAATGCTCGTATAATGTGTGAAGCATATTTATTTAATGTTTACATAATGTGTACATAAGGATCATTTACATATAAATATATATATAATAAGTCATCAGATTACAAGTTATAGAGGTCTCGAGGTTATATTTGAAATTCCCTTATAAATTCCTTAAGATTAATTGTTTATCAAGCACCACCGCAGACGCCAACAATTTTGTCAAAACCCACGCAGCATAAAAGTTATTATTAATTATAGTTATTATTATTATTATTATTATTATTATTATTATTATTAATATTAGTATTATTCAATTTACTTTAAGTATACATATTATGTGTTCATTGCGTTGATATCAGAAAAGTAAATTGGGGTTGCATCATTATTTACTACTCATACGCAAGATGGACAGAGTTGACGTAATTTGTTGAGAGGATGGTGCGGTGTTTTGTGTTGAGTGTGTGGCTTACCAATATCACAAATGGCATGGAAAAGGGTTATCCGCCCCACCCTGCACTACACTATCCTAACCTGCTTATTGGTGGAGAGAGAGAGAGAGAGAGAGAGAGAGAGAGAGAGAGAGAGAGAGAGAGAGAGAGAGAGAGAGAGAGAGAGAGAGAGAGAGAGAGAGAGAGAGAGAGAGAGACAGAGACAGAGACAGAGACAGAGACAGAGACAGAGACAGAGACAGAGACAGAGACAGAGACAGAGACAGAGACAGAGACAGAGACAGAGACAGAGACAGAGACAGAGACAGAGACAGAGACAGAGACAGAGACAGAGACAGAGACAGAGACAGAGACAGAGACAGAGACAGAGACAGAGAGAGCATTTAGAAAACAGACAGACTGCAACAAGGGAGGGAGGGACACACAGACAGACATTGAGAGATTACCAGAACTTTTTGTCTTCATGGTACAATCACGGTCAATAGACAAATAGAGTCACAGTGTTCATCATTACATATTTCTACAGCATTTACAGTTGTTGTCACCAGTAAAAATTTGCCACATTTTAGAAATCGTAATCAAAGCCAAATATGATAACAAAGGTAAACATCAAGGCTCCGATTGTTGAGAGATTCATTCAACTAATATAAAATCCTTGGAATGATAAAGAGTTCTCAATGATCCACATTATGTTCATCCTTTTTTTCCTCCTGCCATCTGAGCATGATAGAAACTTAAGTTGATTATAGTGCACATGACATAATATTTGTATAACATAGCATTGTCCACGTATGTATTTGTTCAGTTCACATGTCACAACAGCATCAGAAGTAGGATGTTGATTGCCCTGTGGTTGCAGATAATAATTATGTAGGAATGCTGTGTTGCAGTGTCTCTGGCTTGCAGCATCATGTCAGCACTATATGGTCTGGTTTTGATAACACGTCAGTCCTGCAACTTTCGCTTGACAAGTTAAGATTGGTGTTGATCAATGGAGGGTCACTTGAAAAGAGATCACCAAAATGCAAAGGAAAAACAAAAGGGATCCTCTTAAAATTACTACATTATTGTCACTACCTACTCATCAATAACTATATAATAATGACGCGACACACTGCGCTTGGAATATGATGAAGCGTGGGGTGTTTGCCGCTTATACTGTACATCCACGACAAGGCACAACAGAATGGGAAGGGAGAAGAGGGATTGCCTGAGAGTGAACACAGCGATGACCCACAGAAATGACATAGTGGGTGAAAGGCAGATTTTTTTCTTATCTGACCATGAATGTAGTACAGCATATACGTCACAGAGAGAAGCTTCATAGATTGGATGTGGTATACCTGTCCCTTTTTCACGTAATACAGATGCAAGAAGCATAGGGAAAATGTATTGTATTTATATTGCCAAGAGTGTAAAATGATAGATACAAGTCGCGTTGCCCTTCTGTCCGATAAATACAGACATGGTAAATACTACACGGAAACCAAGATCACAACTACAAACTTTTGTCGAATGCATCGTTATACACTAGATGGTTCAATCACTTTTCTTGATATAAATAGACCTTTAGGATTTGTAAATTTCGATCCTGTGTGAGTGTTTTTAGTTTGACGAGGAATACGTCCCTTGAACTCGATGTCATCCAGTTCAAAACATGGAAAACTAAAGGGTACATTTTTTTTATACTCCGACGAAAATGTTCCGGCTTCCTCCATCCATTTCTTTACTTTTTTCGGTAAATATATTGCCAACCAACCCGGCGACTGAACCTTAATGAGACCCTGCAACATGTACAAACCTTCGGGACTGTCGGGGTTAAAAAAGTAGTCTGGCATCTGGCTCCCTGGCTGGCTGGCTGGGGGGTTGACAACAGGCTGGCTGGCTGGCTGGTTGGCTGGTTGGTTGGCTGGGGGGTTGACAACAGGCTGGCTAATTTGTCTAAGTGTCTGGTTTGCTTGCTGACTTACTGGGTTGTTTCTGGTTGTCTTAATTAAGGACCCTGTGCTGGTGTTTGATAATTGGAGGCTTCTGATTCCTCCTGACCATGCCACGAAACAAGCTCCTTCAATATAGGTGGTGTTTCGTGGCAATATTTGAAGGACATCCAATATTCTGACTACATCACAGGGTCCTTAAGGGCTGGTTGGATGGATGGTTGGCAACTGGTCGGGTGATTGGTGGACTGACTAGCTGAGGGAGTTACCGAAAGAAGCATTAGGGTTCCACTAGACATCATCATAACATAATGGCATAAGCAGATGTACCAAGAGACAACAGACATAACATCAACATATGCAGCAATAACAGCGACAATAAACAGCAAAAACAACAACAACAAAAACAACAACAACAGCAACAACAACCACAACAACAATAACAACAACAGCAACAACAACAACAACAACAACTAAATCACTGCCATTAAATCTAACATCAAAACCATCACCACCACCACCACCACCCCCATCCCGCCTCTCAAGAAAAATACAACTCCATGCATTCCTAGTCGTCGCCAGTCGTTCAGGCCAGATCTCCACACTAACTCCAATCCTTCTGAACCATCGGGTGTGGCTTCGGGACAGTCATTTTTCAGAGCCTATCATCGTGTTCAGTAGAAAATTATGCCCGACCTATAAGGGAGTGATATTTTAGAAGAGCAGAGTATTATTTGTCCTGCTGGTTTGACTAGGAGTGAGAGAAAGTGAGAGAGGGAGACAGATAGACAGATATAGATAGATAGATAGAGACAGACAGACAGATATAGATAGATAGATAGGATAGATAGATAGATAGATAGATAGATAGATAGATAGATAGATAGATAGATAGATAGACAGACAGACAGACAGACAGACAGACAGATATAGATAGATAGATAGATAGATAAAGGAGATAAATGGAGAGAAGAGAGAAGGAGAGCCAGCCAAAGCCAGACATATCAGTCAGGAAGAGGGCAGTAAGAGCAGCAGTCACAGTATAACCCCCAACCATTGTCAGATGATGGGTGGCAACAGTATCACAGCAGTGGAGCCAACAAAAGGGAAAGGAGAACAGGATTAGGATTAGGATTGGGAGAGAGAGAGAGGAGGAGGAATGTGTGGAGGAGGAGGAGGAGGAGGAGGAGAAGGAAGAGTAGGAGAAAGCGAAGGAGGAAGATGATGATGAGGAGGAGGAAGAGGTGGAAATGAAGAGGAGGAGAAATTAGGTTTGGATTCAGTGGAGGTGAAGTGGTGAATGAAAGAAACAGGATTATGATTGGGAGGAAGATGAGGATTGAAGAGGAGGAGAAAAGTAAGAAAGAAGATGTGAAGTTGCAGGAGGAGGAGAAGGGGAAAGTAAAGAAGGGGAGGAAAAAGGGGGAAGAGGATTTATACGAGAGGAAGAGAAGGTTTAAGAGAAGGACAAGGAGAAATTGAAGGAGAAAGATGTGGAGTGGGAGGAGGAGTAGAAGTAAAGAGGGGAGGAAAACGGAGGAAAGGAAGTTTGAAGAGAGGAAGAGAAGGTTGAAGAGAGGGACAAGGAGAACGAAGAGAAGAGGAAGCAAGTGGAAAATAATGATGCAAATGAGAAACATGTGAAGAGGACCGTGCAAGTGGACATACAGAATAATAGCAAAGAGAGAGAGAGACGACGACGAGAGAGAGGAGAGAGACGCGACGAGGAGAGAGAGAAGGAGCGAGCGACGACCCGAGTGCGAGACTAGAGAGGAGAGAGAGAGAGAGGAGAGAGAGATTGCCTGTTTACCTTGTCCTGTCTGCGTTCCAAAAAAAAAATTTCATCGAGACTCGCTCCATGTAATATATAGTCCTCGCCTTAGCATTTACTATCCTTCCTGCCTACCTACCTATCTACCTACCTATCTACCTATTTAACCTACCTCCTTCCTACCGACCGAATTATGTACTGTACCTACCACCCATATACCAAGTCATTTATTAACCTATCCACCTACCTAGCTACCTACCATCCTACGTACCCACCTAACTACCAAACCAATATCAGGAGGCTATGGGAATGTACGTGGGTTAGGAAGGGCAGGTCACTCGATCCCATGAGGTTATCAATACCTGTGCCGCCCTTCCCTTCCCTTCCTTCTCTTCCCTTCCTTTCCCTTCCCTTCCCTTCCCTTCCCTTATTTTTCCTTCCCTTCCCTTCCCTTCCTTTCCCTTCCCTTCCCTTCATTTCCCTTCCCTTCCCTTATTTTTCCTTCCCTTCCCTTCTCTTCCTTATTTTTCCTTCCCTTCCCTTCCCTTCCCTTCCCTCCATATGTCAACAGAGAATCTATCTAACCTGATTCTCATAACCAAAACACAAATAAATATAATACGCCTATCAAACAAACAACTACCTCCTCTACTCAATGATAAATAAATAAATCAAGATATAAATAAAAGATAGAAAACCTGCCGACTGGTTCTACTAAGGTCACGGTTTTGTTGTTATTTTTGTTGATGTTGTTGTTTATGTTCTTGGAGGTCTTCGTGGGGTGGTCGTGTTCTTGTTGTTTGATGTTATTCGATGTTTTTGTTAATGTTATTATTTTTATATTATTTATATGTTGTTATTAGTGATGCTGGTGTTATTAATACTTTGCTATGTTATGATTCTGGTTATATTTGTGTTATTGTTGGTGTTGTTGTTTTTTGTTGTTGTTCTGAGTGTTATTGTTGCTGCTGTTGTTGTTGTTAGTGTAGTGTTGTTGTTTGTTATTGTTGTTGTTCTTAGTGTTGTTGTTGCTGTTGTTGTTTTTAATGTTGTTGTTTGTTGTTGTAATTCTTAGTGTTATTGTTGATGTTATTGTTGTTGTTGTTCTTCTTCTTAAGCATAACCATACTCGTAACACCTAAAGTGACCTCGTCCTGCCCAACGATGCTTTCCAGTTAAATATCACAGAGACTCGGTATTGGCCAACAACAGTATTTTTTGCTTCTCACGCTTGGAAGAAAAAAAATCAAGACTGTCCATTTGTACTCGAAAAAAAAAAAAACACACACACACACACACACAACACTCCTGGATCCACACTGAAAAAAAAAAAAAAAAAAAACTCCTGGATCTACAAAAAAAAAAAAAAAAAAAAAAAAAAAACTCCTGGATCTACACTGGAAAAAAAAAAAAAAAAAGCGACAGAAAAAATCCTCCAGCTCCACATCCATATTTCAAGAGGCAGGCGAAGCGATGTGACCTTTCCCGACAACGAACGACGACGAGGTGGGGATGTGTGTCTGTGTGTGCGTGTGGGGGGGCGGGGGAGGGGAGGGTTGGACAGAGGCTGGTGAGTTGCCAGTTTCTCCTCGTTTTTCTACCAATTGCCCATGATTTTTTTCTCTTTTGCAATACATTCTGGAACCTGTGAGTGAATTTATAGTGATGGTGTGGCTACGAAAACATATTCCCCATATAATTCATTCTCAAACCCTGCCAAGATAATAATTAATCTCTTACCTAATTATAAT